>JAFEUB010000374.1:147500-170000 GCA_024529925.1 Ophthalmolycus amberensis
GGGCTTATCGCCCTGAAGGCAGTTCAACTGTCCGCCATTAACCATGAAAAAAATAACCTATTTCTGCTTAGTACGTGTTGTGGAAGTCACAGATATCCCGGGAAAGTAAACGCCGTCATGTCTGGTTCATAACATCGTCCAGAGGAGCTCTGTGGATTCTATCGAAGTGTATTCACTACGTGATGATGCCGACTTGTCTTCTCAATGGAGCTCGGATGGGTCGGTGCTAGGCTATGCTAACATTGTAGCAGCTCCACATACGGCAGCGTGTATTCATTGTTTGTACCAGGTTTCCACACACACACACACACACACGTGTACACATGGTTTGGTCCGTCTCTGTTGATACGCGGTGTCGTAGAGCTCTGGGTGAACACAGACGGCTACAGGATTTATTTCCTGATTCAAAAAGAAATTCAAAAGGATGTTCAAGGAGCAACCGTTTGTGCACTTTCTGAAGATCAGTTCTGTTTTTGAATAAAGGGTTGGAATGCTTGTTTTTTTTATCCGATTCATCGATTAATCGGAAAAATAATCACCCGATTAATCGATTATTAAAATAATCGTTAGTTGCAGCCCTAATTATAGCTGATTTAACTTACAGACATGAGATTGATCTTCTCATGTCACTCTCTTTATACAATGATATCAATTCATCCCCGTTTTATTGATATCTTACGAAAAGTTACTCCTCATTTTTCGTGCGTTTTTCCTGCAAAAGTCCAGCAACATGAGTCTGTTTTGGCTTGTTACATGCATACTGTCTTTTCAAAATAAACTTCCATCTTCACAGGAAACAACTAAGGTTTAGGCGATGAAACTACTTAGTTAGGTTTAGGAAAAGATCGTGGTTTGCGTTAAAATATCTACGGAAGTGGCGTTGCTTAAGTACGGAAGTCACGGCACAAATAAATCAACATCGGCTTCTCGTTTCACACACGGCACAAACTGCGGCCTCCTGGAGGAAACACAGTGTGTAGTTTGACCCGTCCACCTCTCCTCATCCCACCCGTCCTGTGTGGAACTCTACTCATGTAGTCGCCCGCTAGCTTATAGCATGTAGCATCCTGGGCATCACTGGGAATCAAAACACCGCGGCTTTGAGAGCACTTGTTTGCAATTGTGCATTAACGTGATTAACCAATGATTTAACTTGCTGCTAGGACCACTGATTCACCAAACCTGCTTGCTTGCAGTCTGTGTTCCACCACAGTCCCCGACGCTGCTCTCAGGATTCATTTTGTTTCTAAAGATAGATTTGATTTTGTAGCGAGTAACGAAGGTTTCAGGGGAAATGTATCGGAGTAAAAGTATCAGTTTTCTTTGCAGAAATATAAGTAGTAAAGTAAAGTACAGATATCCAAAAAAACTACTTAAGTATTTCTACTTCGTTACTGTACACCACTGCCTTGAACTAACCCTGTGTACATCTTCATCTACACAAAGATATTATAGATATACATGTCCACGACTCACCGTGATGTCCAGGACGTCCTGGCTGTCCTCCCCCCCCATGGTGAGGGTTGAGGTAGTTTCATCGCTGCCGCCCCCCCCCTCCTGGACAACCTGCTCCTGGTTTCTCCTCTTCCCTTTCTTCTTCTTCTCCAGCGGCGCTGCTCCAGGGTCTCTGAGAGGAGGAGAACAATGAGGAGGAACCATCAGGTTGATGGAGGGTGTGTCCTCTCCTCACTGTGGTTTCATGTCCTCAGTAACCAGGTCAGAGGACCAGCAGACACCTCATCACTACTTTACAGGACTACTTTCTTTACCACATGTCTGAGCCTCTTCAGATGAATGTGAGGTCTCAGTCATTGACAGATTTAAATGAACAGTGAGGAAGAGGAGGAAGAGGAGAACCACTTCACCGAACAAGTGACCCGTGTTGGACTGGTTCATGAGGCTGATGTCACCGATATAAAGAAAAGACTAAATAAAACCTTTAACCCTCTGAACCACAAAACCACCGTCAGGTTGGAAAAACATTCAACTCGTCTTTAAACCATCTCCAAAACGACTTCGTTTGTCGTAGAAGAAGCTAAAAAAAAAGCTAATTTTAAACTTTAAATAGTGATATTTCATCTAAAACATTTTATTCTACATTCTAAATGTCTCCACTAATAAAGAGTCTACTTTAACCAGATTGTGTCAAGATTAGTGCTGGACAGCGATTACAATGTTTAATGTCCATTAATCTCAAAGTTCAATAATGAATTCAACAGTAGTGTATTGCGCACTTTTATTTTGAAAGTACTGCTATATGAACAAAAGGGCAATAACGTTTGGTTTAAACTAGTGCTGGGCAAGTTAACGCGTTATTATCACGTTAACACATTAATTAATTAACGCCGAAAATGATTTGATTGCGCGTTAACGCAATGTTTTTATTTATTATTATTGTAACAGACTCATGTTTATGGTTTTGTATTGGAGATGATATGTCCCTTCAGGGTTGCCGTAGAGAAAAGGCAGCGGTGATGATGGTGACCCAGCGATGTGCAGTAGTCTCCAGTGAGAGCAGCAGCTTTAGTCGTCCTCTCCTTTAACACAACTCGTGTGTTCTTCACTTTATTTCTAACATTAGTAACACGTGTGCACACTTATAGAAATTTTTAAAGAAATTCAACTTGTGTTTCTTTTCTTTATTCATGAATGATGTCATCATAACTGAGTTATTCTGCACTACAGACGTGTTCTAGTTCTCTACTTCTACTCATGATGGTTCTGTTCATAGAGGAGCAGAACTTTAGACCCCAGAGGACCGTGACCGGGTCTTACCTGGGTTTGCGGCCCCTCTGTCTTGGTGCTGAGGGGGTCTTGGTCTTGTTGGTCTGTCTGTGGTTCTTGCCGTGGCTCTGGGCCTTAGTGAGGACAACAGGAGCAGGAGGAGGTGCTGTGGAGGACGGCGGACACATCAGAGGACATACATATATATATATACACATATTTATATATATATTAGTGCTGGGCAACGATTAAAATATTTAATTGCGATTAATCGCATGGATTTTTTGCGATTAATCTCATTGTTACGGTAAAGTTCAATAATGAATTATAAAGTAGTGTATTGCGCACTTTTATTTTAAAGTACTGCTATATGAACGAAAGGGCAATAACATTTGGTTCACGAGATGCAGGCAGCATGTTTCATACTTAATGTGAATATAATTCATACTTTGTTGGCATCTTATTCTGAAAACCGGATGTTCGTCTGAAGAAACCGGATGTTGTCTCACGTTAATGTTTCCGCGAACTTTCAAAGTCCTTCGCTCGTTCCCGATCTGTGCGTTTGAATGCGTTTACGGTGAATGTCAGCATATCGGTGCACTAACATGTCTGACTACAGGATGTTTGCTGGCTTTTATCCCACTGTTCTTGTCATCCTCTTGTTCTTATGTATATGTATTGTCTCTTGTCTTTCAATTTAAAAAATAATAATAATTCTTTTTTTATTTATTATTATAAATTTAAAAAATGCGTTAAGGCGCGATAAAATAATTGTCGGCGTTAATTAATGAATGCGTTAACGCGGAATTAACGCGTTAACTTGCCCAGCACTAATGTGTGTACTGTATGTGTGTGTAGATATGTGACCTGGAGCTTCATAAAGGACATGGAGAATAAAACCATGGAGAATAAAAACATGAATAAAACCATGGAGGACATAGACTGAAGGTACCTTGGTCGGAGGGAACAGGAGGAAGGACTTTGACTTTAGGTTTCCTTCCTCTCTTTCCTGGGACCTTGACAGGAGCCAGAGGACCGGGGGCCACCGGGGCCCCTGATGGTTTACCTCCCGACACATTCTTCAGCTCCTTCCTGGCCTCCTTCCCTTTGCTCCTACGCTCCTTTCCTTCCTTGGGCTCCTTGCTCCTCCTCAGTGAGACCACCGTGGCCTCCTTCTCCTCCTTCCGTTTCTTTGGTTTGCTGCTCTCCCTCTCCTCCACCTCACGTTCTCTCTTGTCCTTTTTCTTCCGTTTCTTCTTCACCCTTCCTCCTCCTCCTCCATCATCCTCCTCGCTCAGGGAGGAAGGAGGTCGCGGGGCCGAGTGCTTAGCAGCCCCGGCCGCCGCGCTGTGATTGGACGTCGTGCTGCCCACGGGGGTGAGGAGGCGGAGCCTGTCCTTTGAGCCCACGACCAGGTGACCCCGAAGGATTGTTGGAACTGTTTGTGCGTTAGTCTTTTGGTCCGAAGAGGAGGAGGAGGCGGCTGCAGAGGAGGAGGCCGAAGGAGGCGTGTGCTTCAGGACACCAGTGAACATCTGGAAAATAAATGTTTGTCATTAATCGTCTGGTTCTGTTTCACTAAACATCCTTTTACAATGTTGAGCTGCTGTCAATGAGCACTTCCTGTACACGACTTTCACAATAAAAGCCCTCTACTGGGAACTTTAATGAGAAACATCTGCTGAAGGCATTGAGTTTCTTTGAGAAATGTAATTTATTAAATATATAATTTATTAGAGACAGAAAACAGCATGTCTGTTAAAGAGAAATGATTATCACTCACAGTAATATTATTAATATTATCGGAGCATTTATCAGCGGAGCAACCAGAAGAGTTTCTGCTCTTTGTTTGTCTCCACTTGTTTCGTTCTCCTTTTGTTAAATTCAGTTGTTGTCAGCAGGATGCTCGTCCACATCTCTGGTTCCTGTTTGTTGTTTACTTTATATTTCATTCATTCATATTTAATAATTTGTACCACAGAGTTATTTTGTTCCTGCATGTTTCTGTATGTTCCCTGTATGTTTCTGTATCTTACCCGTATGTTTCTGTATGTTCCCCGTATGTTTCTGTATGTTTCTGTATGTTACCTGTATGTTTCTCTATGTTCCCCGTATGTTTCTGTATGTTACCTGTATGTTTCTGTATGTTCCCCGTATGTTTCTGTATCTTACCCGTATGTTACCCGTATGTTCCCTGCATGTTTCCGTGTGTTATCCGTATGTTTCTGTATCTTACCCGTATGTTACCCGTATGTTACCCGTATGTTTCTGTATGTTACCCGTATGTTTCTGTATGTTACCCGTATGTTTCTGTATCTTACCCGTATGTTCCTGTATGTTCCCCGTATGTTTCTGTATGTTCCCCGTATGTTCCCTGCATGTTTCCGTGTGTTACCCGCATGTTTCTGTATGTTACCCGTATGTTTCTGTATCTTACCCGTATGTTACCCGTATGTTCCCTGCATGTTTCCGTGTGTTACCCGTATGTTTCTGTATCTTACCCGTATGTTACCCGTATCTTACCCGTATGTTACCCGTATGTTTCTGTATCTTACCCGTATGTTTCTGTATCTTACCCGTATGTTACCCGTATCTTACCCGTATGTTACCCGTATGTTTCTGTATCTTACCCGTATGTTCCTGTATGTTCCCCGTATGTTTCTGTATGTTCCCCGTATGTTTCTGTATGTGCCCTGTATGTTACCCGTATGTGCCCTGTATGTTACCCGTATGTTTCTGTATGTTCCCCGTATGTAACCCGTATGTTTCTGTATGTTCCCCGTATGTTTCTGTATGTTCCCCGTATGTTTCCGTGTGTTACCCTTATGTTCCCCGTATGTTTCTGTATGTTACTGTATGTTCCCTGTATGTTCCCCGTATGTTACCCGTATGTTCCCTGTATGTTACCCGTATGTTCCCTGCATGTTTCCGTGTGTTCCCTGCATGTTTCCGTGTGTTACCCGTATGTTTCCGTGTGTTACCCGTATGTTCCCTGAATGTTTCCGTGTGTTACCCGTATGTTCCCTGCATGTTTCCATGTGTTACCCGTATGTTCCCTGCATGTTTCCGTGTATTACCCGTATGTTACCCGTATGTTCCCTGCATGTTTCCGTGTGTTACCCGTATGTTCCCTGCATGTTTCCGTGTGTTACCCGTATGTTCCCTGCATGTTTCCGTGTGTTACCCGTATGTTCCCTGCATGTTTCCGTGTGTTACCCGTATGTTCCCTGCATGTTTCCGTGTGTTACCCGTATGTTCCCTGCATGTTTCCTGCATGTTTCCGTGTGTTACCCGTATGTTCCCTGCATGTTTCCGTGTGTTACCCGTATGTTCCCTGCATGTTTCCGTGTGTTACCCGTATGTTACCCGTATGTTCCCTGCATGTTTCCGTGTGTTACCCGTATGTTCCCTGCATGTTTCCGTGTGTTACCCGTATGTTCCCTGCATGTTTCCGTGTGTTACCCGTATGTTCCCTGCATGTTTCCGTGTGTTACCCGTATGTTCCCTGCATGTTTCCGTGTGTTACCCGTATGTTCCCTGCATGTTTCCGTGTGTTACCCGTATGTTCCCTGCATGTTTCCGTGTGTTACCCGTATGTTCCCTGCATGTTTCCGTATGTTACCCGTATGTTCCCTGCATGTTTCCGTGTGTTACCCGTATGTTCCCTGCATGTTTCCGTGTGTTACCCGTATGTTCCCTGCATGTTTCCGTGTGTTACCCCTGTGTTTCCATACTGACGTTTCCTCCACAAACCGGCTCGTTTCTGCTCTTGGCAAAGGGAGTGATTGTGTTTCTGAACAGGAGCCAGTGATGCTCCCTACTGTGGTTGTGTAAAATTTAGCTCTCAACACGGCTGGTGAAAATGTTCTCCAGAGGTCTCAACAACAACAATAACAACAACAACCTGAGATGTGTGTGTGTTATGCTCCACCAGACTGAGGAATCATGTGAATGAATCACAGCCAGCACATCGGGGGGGGATCAGAGCAGTTACCATGGAAACTGGCTCACCGCCCCAAAACTGTGAGGACGTAAACATGTCCACTGGCTCAAAACTGTCTGTCTGTCTGTCCCTGATGTCAGCGTCTGTCTGTCTGTCCCTGGTGTCACAGCCTGTCTGTCCCTGATGTCAAATGTAAAATCATACTCGGACCTCTTTGGACCAGAATGCAGTTCATCAGAAATCAGGGGATTTATTAAAATGCACTCATCACTAGAAATCCTAAAGACACGGTGAAAGTCTAATATATGGAAACAAAGTCAAGCCATTATTATACATCATTAAAACTACTAATGACCCAAAAATAATATTTAAATAAAATCATTTCAATTGTGTGTTTATGAAAAAGACTAGATATGACGATCACAAAGTATCAGGATAACATTCAGAAGTTCTATTTAAGTCTGATGAAGTTTGATGAAGAAACAGTAAGTCAGTGTGCTTTGTGCCACGACTGTAATCCTGCGGGCTTAATAATGATCTTTATCCAAAAGTTTGGCGAGCTTCTCCCCACACAGCGTTGCCAACAGCGCCGTGAAAAATCCATCAAAACGTGTGGCCTGATCAGGAATAGTGTGCTATCTATTTTTCAGAGATTCGCCCAGCGGTTTCCCCAAAAAACAGAGCAAAATTTCTCTATTGACTTGAATGGGGTTTCGGCGTGAAGAGAGCTAAAAAAAAACACTTAACTTTGGGCCCATATTGACTAGCCATACTTTAACGTAGAAACATGATTCAAAGTTTAAAACGTAGACAGAACGCTGCACTGTATTGAGCCAAAGGGACATTTTGATAGCTAGCACAGTTTTCATGAAGTCACAGATTAAGTTTCAGGAAAAGTTTGGGTCCGTTTCAGATTTTAAAGGATTGTAAAGTGCAGACCCCTAACTAGGGTGACCAGACATCCGGATTTAGGCCGGACAGTCCGGATTTTCAATGCCCTGTCCGGCGTCCGACGCGTATTTGTCCTCCTGTTTGGAGTTCCACTGGGCCTAAAGAGCCGCGCGATAGAATGTTTTGCTGGAACGCAGTCTAACAAATGATTGGTTAAAAGCGGTCAAATAAATATCTGATAGGCTTAGGTTAGGTTCTAGCCCTATATCATTGGTTAAAAACGTAAACAAGGCTCCGTGTGCTGGCTACGTCATATCTACGCACTGAGGCGACTGACAGCTGATCACAGCTGATCAGCTGTCAGTCGCCTCAATCATCAGAAACAGACGTCGCTTCACGTGACGCTTCAGAGGAAAGGACGTCTCATGTCTGTTAAAACATATCTCGTCTCTTCTCCTCGCATGGTTTCCTCTCCTCTCCATTTGTGTCTGTACATGATCACTGTACAGAGTTGTTTTCTGGTCAGGGCCGTTTTCAGCGAACATTCCAATAAAAATGCACTTTAAATATTGATTAAAAAAAAGATCGTATGTTTTCAGTTGATTTAATGGTGTTAAACTACTACTTATATTAATAAAGACACAGTTATCATCACTGTCAGAGTGGAGATGTTTTCTCTGTTACCTGTTAAACAAACTGCACACATACACGGATGACGACACTGCACACAAGTCCCCAATAGACTGAATCACTTTAGAAATATTTTTTGGCTCAGCCTACAGTTGTTTTTGGAATATATTTTTTTATGAGGATATTATTTTCTGCCTTTTCTTCAGTATGTTAGTATTCCGTGTTACTGTGTTCTTTTATTCCACAGAAAAGCTGCACAAAGCGTTTCTGTGTCTGTTTTTTGCCCTATTGGCTTTGGTTGTCTCTTTTCGCGCCCTGAAATATGTCTCCAGCACGCCTCTGTCCATATGTGGCACAAAGCTTGTGTGTAGGATTACACAGGACTTACATTTGTTATACTGTGGTATTGCTACCCTGACTTCAGAAAAGGATCTGAATACCTCTTCCACTTCAACATTCATCATTTGTTTTACAGCAACCATCAGTTGAACAGATAACATTCAAACTGGTGCGTTCAAGTACAGACATTCTGCATCCCTCTTTCTACCACTTGATACTGCCGATGGACAAATTAGTCTGATGAAAACAAAGACACTGCACACAAGTCCCAATAGACTCAATCACTTTAGAAATTCTTTACTTTTTGAGCCGTTAAATGTTAACCAAATTTGTTTGGTTTTCTTTATGCTTTTCAAACATTCATTTATCTGTTTATTATTTATTATTTATGTGACCTGTGATTTAATTTGTACATTTTAAGACCACAAATGTTATGCTTTGTGGCACTCAGCACAGTGGTCAGTTTTTGAACACCACAATGTTGAATAAATACAAATACTGTGAACAAACACTTTTTGACTCTTTAAGACTATTTTTTCCTATTCTGTTACACATACATCATGTAGCAATCACACAAAGTTGTATTGTAGAGGGGAGCACGCCAGAGTCCGATGCAATTATTCACAGCTTCACTAAATACCTCAGTGTCCTCCTTTTTGGTGTTATGGATATGGTCACCCTACCCCGAACCCTAACGTTAAACTAATGTAACGTTAAACTAATGTAGCGTCAAACTAATGTAGCGTCAAACTAATGTAACGTCAAACTAATGTAACGTCAAACTAATGTAGCGTCAAACTAATGTAACGTCAAACTAATGTAACGTCAAACTAATATAACGTCAAACTAATGTAACGTCAAACTAATGTAGCGTCAAACTAATGTAGCGTCAAACTAATGTAGCGTCAAACTAATGTAACGTCAAACTAATGTAACGTCAAACTAATGTCGCGTCAAACTAATGTAGCGTCAAACTAATGTAGCGTCAAACTAATGTCGCGTCAAACTAATGTAGCGTCAAACTAATGTAACGTCAAACTAATGTAGCGTCAAACTAATGTAGCGTCAAACTAATGTAACGTCAAACTAATGTAGCGTCAAACTAATGTAGCGTCAAACTAATGTCGCGTCAAACTAATGTAGCGTCAAACTAATGTAACGTCAAACTAATGTAGCGTCAAACTAATGTAGCGTCAAACTAATGTAACGTCAAACTAATGTAGCGTCAAACTAATGTAGCGTCAAACTAATGTAACGTCAAACTAATGTAGCGTCAAACTAATGTAACGTCAAACTAATGTAACGTCAAACGAATGTAACGTCAAACTAATGTCGCGTCAAACTAATGTAGCGTCAAACTAATGTAACGTCAAACGAATGTAACGTCAAACTAATGTCGCGTCAAACTAATGTAACGTCAAACTAATGTCGCGTCAAACTAATGTAGCGTCAAACTAATGTAACGTTAAACTAATGTAACGTCAAACTAATGTAACGTCAAACTAATGTAACGTCAAACTAATGTAGCGTCAAACTAATGTAGCGTCAAACTAATGTAACGTTAAACTAATGTAACGTCAAACTAATGTAGCGTTAAACTAATGTAACGTCAAACTAATGTAACGTCAAACTAATGTAGCGTCAAACTAATGTAGCGTCAAACTAATGTAACGTCAAACTAATGTAACGTCAAACTAATGTAACGTTAAACTAATGTAACGTCAAACTAATGTAACGTCAAACTAATGTAACGTTAAACTAATGTAACGTTAAACTAATGTAACGTCAAACTAATGTAGCGTCAAACTAATGTAACGTTAAACTAATGTAACGTTAAACTAATGTAACGTCAAACTAATGTAACGTCAAACTAATGTAGCGTCAAACTAATGTAACGTTAAACTAATGTAACGTTAAACTAATGTAACGTCAAACTAATGTAACGTCAAACTAATGTAACGTTAAACTAATGTAACGTCAAACTAAGGCAGTGGTCCTCAAACTGTGGGGCGGTGGTATTACAGGTGGGGCGCAGGGGGAAATGCAGAATTTTTGTATTTCAAAAAAAAAAAAAAAAGGAAATTCATTTTTTAAGTAATTAATAAATACATGGTGAAATGCCTGTACTTTCGTGTAAATGTTTACATTACGCCGTTAACAGGTTACGCTTGCGCATGCGCGACGGCCATGATCCTTGGCAACTCACATGTGTGGCTTAGTGTTCCAAATTAAGAGACATTTGGCGGGAACAGAAAAGCAACCGCAAGCGATGCATCCGAGACGAACAGCAAGCAGCCAAGAAGAACATATGATGACTATCTTGCTCTGGGTTTCACAGTGAACGCGGTAGGAGATGAGGAGAGACCAGTCTGTGTTTTATGTCTGAAAACTAGCTGCGGATAGTATGAAACTTGTTTTGTTTAGTTTTTCACAGGTTGCACTTTATTGTTATCTTGAAAAGATGTTTAGTGCAAAACAGGTTAATTGCAGCCAATTGCAATCAGCTGTTGTTTTGCCAAATTGTAGTTCTTTTTTGCACAGATATAACTTTATTTGCATTGTTCTAACTAAAGTGATTGCACATTGTATTTGTTTTTGTCTGATGGAGCGATCTGGTTTACTTAAAGGTGATTGCAATTTTCCTTTATTCTATTATTTGAAAAAGCACAGATGGAGGAGTCACAAAATGTTGTTCCAATAAAAATTCAACATGGACCATTTTGTTACAAATGTACAGTGTGATGAGGACACGTGAGCCCTTGTTGCTGTTGTTCATCTCCTTGGAGCAGAGGCTGCATTCATCATACCCTGAATATCAATGTGTTTAAAACACTGTGACAGCAGGAAGCTGCACTCACGTCTGTTTACACCTCCACCTTTATCCAGGCCCAGCTCCACCTTTATCCAGGCCCAGCTCCACCTTTATCCAGGCCCAGCTCCACCTTTATCCAGGCCCAGCTCCACCTTTATCCAGGCCCAGCTCCACCCAGGCCCACCTCCACCTTTATCCAGGCCCAGCTCCACCTTTATCCAGGCCCAGCTCCACCTTTATCCAGGCCCACCTCCACCTTTATCCAGGCCCAGCACCACCTTTATCCAGGCCCACCACCACCTTTATCCAGGCCCACCTCCACCTTTATCCAGGCCCCGCTCCACCTTTATCCAGGCCCACCTCCACCTTTATCCAGACCCACCTCCACCTTTATCCAGGCCCACCTCCACCTTTATCCAGGCCCAGCTCCACCTCCACCCAGCTCCACCTCCACCCAGGCCCAGCTCCACCTCCACCCAAGCCCACCTCCACCTTTATCCAGGCCCACCTCCACCTTTATCCAGGCCCACCTCCACCTTTATCCAGGCCCACCTCCACCTTTATCCAGGCCCACCTCCACCTTTATCCAGGCCCAGCTCCACCTTTATCCAGGCCCAGCTCCACCTTTATCCAGGCCCAGCTCCACCTTTATCCAGGCCCAGCTCCACCTTTATTTGACGAACGTTAACAGTCGATAAAGTTCCGCATGCAGTGGACGTTAACTTAACCCAGCAAGTCTGAACGGTAACGGAACATAACGGAACTTGAACTGTAACGGAGGAAAAGACGGTGTAGACATCTGAACGCTCCTCCGAGCTAAAGAAGAGCTTTGGGACGGCCGTCAACATGGCAGAGCAGAACAACTTCCGGTTCAAGCGAGGAAATGACAATTAAGAGACTTGGGATGCACCCCGGGAGTCTGTACGTCCTCCACTCCTTTCCTCGCCTCCTTTCCTCCCCAAGGACGAGACGTTAGGAGAGAGGAGTCAAGGAAACAAGCGTTTAGTCTCTTTCCCCTCTCCTTTTCTTTCCTTAACGTTTGTTTGTTATGGTCAGACAACGGACCGTAACTTTTCTCGTGGCATTCTGTTACTTTCCTCCCTCTTTGTAACGGAGAGCCACACACAATGAGTGGGGCCATTGTTTACTCCCGTGATCAGCTGATCGCACCGCCTGAGCCGTGGCTTTTGCCCGGCGCCAGGCCTGAGATCCCGGAGGAACTGACGCCCTGCAGGACTGCTTTGAGTCAACGGACAATGTGGAGAAGGTGGTGGAGAGGACACTGAAGAAACTATTACCCATATTGGATAACCAGGACCACCCTCCTGCAGGGACAGACTCATCCAGCTCCGCTGTCACAGGACAGATACAGGAGATCATTCCTGCAATAAGCCTTTATCATAAATCACCTCTGAACAGATCATCCTTCACATAACTACTCACCGCTACACTGCCGTTGTTCGCTGGTGGTTGATTTTTGCACTGCTGTTTTTTACCTAGTTAGTTAATCTACCACTATTCTTTCATTGTATATACAGTGCATTTTTGTTATTTTATCTTCTTATATTTAATATGTCCTACTCTGTTATTTTATTGTATATATTGTGCATTTTTTAATACTTAATATTTTTGGTTACTCTGTTACTTTGTATGTCTTGCTGCTGTAACATACAAATTTCCCCCTGGGGATGAATAAAGTATATAGCCATCTATCTCCCTTCTTTCCTCCATCCTGTCCACTATTTCCTGTCTCCTTTCTCCTCTTTCTTGTCTCCTCTCTGCTGTTTCTTTTCTCCTTCCTCCTCTCTCCCGTCTCCTCTCACTTCTCTCCCGTCTCCTCTTTCCTGTCTCCTGTATATTCTCTCCCATCTCCTCTTTCCTGTCTCCTTCCTCCTCTTTCTTGTCTCCTCTCTGCTGTTTCTTTTCTCCTTCCTCCTCTCTCCCGTCTCCTCTCTCTTCTCTCCTGTCTCCTCTCTCTTCTCTCCCGTCTCCTCTGTCCTGTCTCCTCTCTCCTCTCTCTTCTCTCCCGTCTCCTCTCTCTTGTCTCCTCTGTCCTGTCTCCTCTCTCCTGTCTCCTCTCACTTCTCTCCCGTCTCCTCTTTCCTGTCTCCTCTATATTCTCTCCCATCTCCTCTTTCCTGTCTCCTTTCTCCTCTTTCTTGTCTCCTCTCTGCTGTTTCTTTTCTCCTTCCTCCTCTCTCCCGTCTCCTCTCACTTCTCTCCCGTCTCCTGTGTCCTGTCTCCTCTCCCGTCTCCTCTGTCCTGTCTCCTCTCTCTTCTCTCCTGTCTCCTCTCTTGTCACCTCTCTCTTCTCTCCGGTCTCCTCTTTCCTGTCTGCTCTCGCCTCTTTCTTGTGTCCTCCCTCCCGTCTCATCTCTCGTCTCCTCTCTCTTCTCTTCTCTCCTCTGTCCTCTGTCCTCTCCTCCCCCCATCACTAATAGAATCTAACTCTGTAGGTAACTGGAGAGGTAAAAGCGTTGTTGTTCTCATCAGTGTCTAATATTACAGGAGTTCAGTAGTAAACGGTCACAACAACAACACACTCACACACTCACAACAGGAAGTGATGTCATCAGTTCATTAAAGAGGCAGTGAAAACATTTCAAATGTTAAACTAAACACACGAGAACCTGTTTTATTTAGTACCAACGCTGCTGAGAGGTTTCTATAAATCACCTACTTCTCTCGTGTGTGTGTGTGTGTGTGTTACAAACCTGCTGCTTGTCCTTCTTGTGTATTTTCATCTTCTAACCCTTCACTTCATCTGTTAACACAAAAGGACACAATTATTAGTGAAAGCTGAACACTTTGAATTCAACCAGTTCAAACGTACAAGTCTAGTGATGCAGGTTCCCATTTAAAGACCAGTCATGTGGACAGCTACACTCCCACACCTGTCTTCACCAAACAGCAGTCACGAACTGCAACAGCAGCACGTCGACGTGGTGGAGTCCTTCCTCTTCCTGGGCTCCATCATATCCCAGGACCTCAAGTGGGAGCTGAACATCAGCTCCATCACCAAGAAGGCTCAGCAGAGGATGTACTTCCTGAGGCAGCTGAAGAAGTTCAACCTGCCAAAGACAATGTTGGTGCATTTCTACAGAGCCATCATCGAGTCCATCCTCTGCTCCTCCATCACAGTCTGGTACGCTGCAGCCACAGCCAAGGACAAGGACAGACTGCAGCGCATCATTCGCTCTGCTGAGAGGATGATCGGCTGCAATCTGCCGTCCCTCCAGGACTTGCTCGCTTCAAGGACCCTGAAGCGAGCAAGAAGGATCGTAGCTGACCCCTCCCACCCTGGTCATGAACTGTTGGAGCCCCTTCCATCTGGCAGGAGGCTGAGGTCCATCAGGACCAAGACATCCATCAGGCTCTCCAGCTGGAGAAAAAGTTTTCAGCCAACGACTCCTCGTCAGTTTGGAGAGGCCTGGAAGTACTCACGAACTACAGGAGACCCCCCCCCCCACTGAGGCCAATCACCAACTGGCTGACGACCTGAATGTGTTTTACTGCAGGTTTGACAAGCCTACCCTCACACCCCCCACCTGCCCCATCATCATCAAACAACCACCTACACCCCCTGCCTCCTCCTCATCTCTCCCAACCAACCCCCCACCGGCACTGAGGATCTGTGAAGCGGATGTGAGTCGGCTCTTCCACAGACAGAAGATCAGGAAGGCACCAGGCCCGGACGGTGTGTCCCCCTCCTGCATGAAAGTCTGTGGTGACCAGCTGGCCCCCATCTTCACACAGACCTTCAACCGATCACTGGAGCTGTGTGAAGTCCCCTCCTGCTTCAAACGCTCCACCATCATCCCGGACCCCAAGAAACCCTCCATCACAGGATTAATGACTACAGGCCCGTCGCCCTGACGTCTGTGGTCATGAAGTCCTTTGAAAGACTGGTGTTGACCCACCTGAAGGACATCACAGGACCCCTGCTGGACCCCCTGCAGTTTGCCTACCGTGCAAACATGTCGGTGGATGATGCAGTCAACATGGGTCTGCACTACATGCTGCAACACCTCGACTCCCCAGGGTCATATGAAGGGTTCTGTTTGTGGACTTCAGCTCAGCGTTCACCACCATCATCCCGGAGTTACTCCACCCAAACTCTCCAGCTCACTGTGCAGCCTCCACCTGTCAGTGGATCACTAACCTCCTGACAGACAGGACGCAGCAGGTGAGGCTGGGAAACACCACATCCAGCACCCGGACCATCAGCGCTGGACCCCCCAGGGATGTGTGCTCTCCCCACTGCTCTTCTGTTAAACTCCTGAAGTTCTCAGACGACAACGGTCATCGGCCTCATCAGGGACGGTGATGAGTCTGCGTACAGACGGGAGGTTGAACAGCTGGTCCTCTGGTGTGGTCAGAACAACCTGGAGCTGAACAAGCTCAACACTGTGGAGATGACAGTGGACTTCAGGAGGAGCCCCCCAACACTGCCCCCCCTCACCATACACAACAGCACTGTATCCGCTGTGGAGACCTTCAAGTTTCTGGGATCCACAATCTCCCAGGACCTGAAGTGGGCCCCCAACATCAACACCATCAGGAAAAAGGCCCAGCAGAGGTTGTACTTCCTGCTCCAGCTCAGGAAGTTCAACCTGCCTCAGGAGCTGCTGATCCTGTTCTACTCCACCATCATCCAGTCTGTTCTCTGCTCCTCCATCACTGTGTGGTTTGGATCGGCCAACAAACAGGACAGGAACAGACTGCAACGGACCGTCAGGTCTGCAGAGAGGATCATTGGTTCCAGCCTGACCTCCATCCTGGACTTGTTCACCTCCAGAGTCAGGAAACGGGCTGAAAGATCTCTGCAGACCCCTCACACCCTGGACACAAGCTGTTCACCTCCTCCCCTCTGGAGGGCGCTACAGGGCTCTGTACACCAAAACCACCAGACACAGGAACAGCTTCTCTCTGCTGGCCGTCACTCTGATCAACAATACATCAGTTATACTACACTACTACCTCTGTTTGCACTGTTACCACCACTTGCACTATCACCGCAATTCCATTGCTTATAGGTTTATGTTCACGTGTGTGTGTGTGTATATATATATATATATATATATATATATATATATATATATATATATATATATATATATATATATATATATATATATATATATATATATATATATATATATATATATATATATATATATATATATATATATATATATATATATATATATATATATATATATATATATATATATATATATATATATATATATATATATATATATATATATATATATATATATATATATATATATATATATATATATATATATATATATATATATATATATATATATATATATATATATATATATATATATATATATATATATATATATATATATATATATATATATATATATATATATATATATATATATATATATATATATATATATATATATATATATATATATATATATATATATATATACACACACACACACACACACCACAACAGTTTCATCCCCAGGACAATCTCCTACCGGTCACTCCCCTGCACATCTCTTCTGTTTCTTTATTCAAACACACTTGACACTTTTACAATACACTTCATCATACTCGTTTATAGTAGTGTTGGGGTCTGTGCGCCACCTCCGGGCTGGCTGAGCTCCTCACATGCTTTCCTCCCTGACCTGAAGTCTGATCCTTGCCCCCTTGAGATGACCGCACCTCCAGCCTCCGGCCAAACCTGACACCAACTCTCCATTGGCCGAAAAGCAGCCTCCCGCTGTGCGCAGAGGCCCGCTTATAAGCACCAACACAGCTAAAATCGCTCTCTTCGCCCTGGGACCCGTCCTTGGACATATGAAGATCCAGCTTTCCCCGCCAGCGCGACGCTGGCCACGCAGGCCACGAGGAAGCAACGGCATTCTCCCCTCCTCAAACCCTGACAGGTCACAAGCCATTTCGCTGGTCGAAACGACAGTGTTCCACGCTGAGTAAAGGCCCACTCAGCCCGCGAGACGAATCCGCTTCCGCGATCCGTTTTCCGCTTTTTGCTTTTCCCCCCTTTTTTTGTGCACAAACCGGCACAGAGGAGCCCGACGAAGCCTCGCTCCTCTCATGACCGATGATTCCCGGTAAGACGCACGGACCACGCCGTCAGCCGAAGTTAGATCATCCCCCCTGCAGCGAGGATTGATCACGTCTGCGTGTGCTCCAGAGCCACGCCACAACGACCGAAACAGCGCCGGCAAGGCCGCGCTGAAAGCAGCTCCCCCCCCTCCCTTTCCCTCGAGGGAACGGGCCATCCTTCCACGAACACTCTACAACGTTGCAACGAAGCACCTACAAGTAAGATTCATGGTATCTGGGCATAAAGTAGCTTAAATTAACTTAAGTTTAATTCAGGCCATTTCATTTATATGTTGATATTCCCGTGTTTTTGTGTGTTTAAGTTACTGTCGCGTGATATCGAGGTATTGCGCAACTCCATGAGGATCACAAGATCCGCTCTATGGTGCATTCCCGTATTCTGTTTGTGTTAAGACACTGTCGCATTATACGGAGGTATTTACGCAATCATTACGGACCAGAGAAGCTCCGCTGTATTTGTGTATTAACTGCTATGACTGTTTATTTGGGGATTACTTTCATTCATTGTATTCCACTCCGTGTGGGATTTCTCTCTTCATTGACTCGACGAGTGACCTGAGGGTCGTTGCTTATCACGGCATAAGTTACCGGCAGTTTAAAGACGACAGCGGTATACTTATGCGTGATAAAACCAGCAAACTCAGGCTCCCTACAACATCGCACGCCGAGGTGTGATTCACGTCGAGTTCTCACTCCTTTTTCTTTTCTTCCTCCTCTCACGTAACACGCACACACAGCTCCTATCTCTGCCCCTGGGGGAAACCCCGTTCAAACGATCGCCTCACAACACGCGTGTGCATCGGCACACGTGATTACATACAGCACCACCACCGCCATTTTGGCCGAGTCACTCGACCCCGCCATCTGGTGGTAGTTTAGCTGTAGTATCTTAAGGCCCCTCCTGTGTCACACACGTCATTACCTACAGTCTCACCCCCCTCTGCTAGTTTGGCTACGTCATTCGACTCCGCCATCTTTGTAGTTTTCGACTAATTTCAAGACACCCCTTTCTCTCCACACACCCACCCACACACACACACACACACATATACACACACACACCCTCACCCATTTTATTCTTTTCTTTAGGTATTAGGCATATAAAATTGTATGATAACGTTTGTGGGTTGCAATATTAATTGATTTGATCATTTATTATTTTGATTCAATAAACTCTGTTATACCTTAAGGAGCAGTCGTCTGTGATTACTTGTATATATATATACTGTAATGAAATTGTATGTAGTAGCCAGTGTACGAACTGAAACCCTTCACTGTCACTGAATGTGTAGTCGCACCCGACTATTGACATTATGAGTGACTACTAATTATGAGACTTAGTTTATCGTTTGGTTATTGGTCCCTGTTCGCAGGGTGGTGCCCCGTTGTTATTAATAATCATTAATAATTGTTACATACATTAATAATTCTATTGATGTCAAGAATTCAGTTTCTTAAATGCTGATAACCCAAACACGCTCCATTAGTTCCCAACAGTAGTTATCCGTTTGCTGTGCACTTTATTTTATATTCAATTATATTCTATTGTAAATTGTAATATGTTTCTATTTCTTGCACTGTGTTGATTGTTGTCGATTGTTTAATGTTATTCACCACCCGCCATGACAAATTGTATGTGCAACATACATTGGTCATAAACAGTTTCCGATTCTTCAGCAAATGGTGTGACGCTGCGGTGAGATAGCCTATCAGCGTTGAGATGCTCCTCTGATAGCCTATCAGCGTTGACATGCTCCTCTGATAGCCGAAAAAATAATAATAATCGAAAAAATAATCACCCGATTAATCGATTATTAAAATAATCGTTAGTTGCAGCCCTAAAATAAAATAAGTCAGGACAGGTCTTATTTTACAAGAGAAGGCAAAAACTCATATTTCTGCAAAAATAATTGCTGAAGTTTGAAGCTGTAGTGTGTGTACAGAGTGTGTGTGTGTTTTGTATTTATTTTATCTATATTTATTTAAGTATACTGTAAATTGCTAACAGTTAATATATTGTTCATAGTTTGAAGTTAAGAAGTTTGAAGCTGTAGTTTGAAGCCAAGTGTTTTGTATTTATTTATATTTATAGTATACTTTAACAGTTAATATATTGTTCAATTTGAAGAAAAAAGTATCGGTTCAGGCACCGTTTAGGCACCGGTATCGTTTTAGCACCGGTATCGGAAAAACCCAAACGATACCCAACCCTAGTTAGCAGACTGTTGTGCTAGCGGGCTAGCTAGCGAGCTGTACCCAGCATTTTATAAATGTACAATTATTGGTGATACAAATTGTTTATGTGTCACAAACTGTTGTGTCATGGTGTTTTGTTGTTACAGAGCGTTAGTTGTGGGTTATTAATTGTTGTGTTATAACCATGATTAGGGGTCCCTCTCAATACACTTAAGACAAGTAGCTCCGACTGTTGCGCTCTTAGCGGCGAACAATATATTCTGCTGCCTGTTGAAGACAGACAGCAGTAGTTTCGGCTGTGCACCGGTATGACGGTGTGTGAAAAATTCACATCATACGGGAAATTAAAACCGGTATACCGCCCAGCACTAACAGGAAGTAGTATTTTCTGTTCTAAACTGGGTATTTATTGTCAAGTATTAATAAACATGATAATTTCTACTGAAAACGTGTATCAATATAAAAACAAATGATCAGATAATATATATATATACATATATTATTTACATTAATTTATACTACATCAGTATGAACAAAGTACTATGGATGACTCAGTATTGAATACTGTCTCTACTACTGAGGACACTAAAGATGTTTTATTGACCAAAAAAACTTCTGTTTCTGAGTCAAAGTGTAGCAAACAGGAGGACAGAGGACAAGGAGACATGAGGACAAAAGATAAGGAGACATGAGGGCAAAAGATAAGGAGACAAGAGGACAAAAGATAAGGAGACAAGAGGACAAGGAGACAAGAGGACAAGAAAGGAGGACAAGGAGATCGCCCCTGTGAGGTTTAACCCTCTGGTCCTCTGCTGATGGACCACTGTGTCCTCCTGAGGAATCGAACCAGCGACCTCTAGAACCTCCAGACATTCTGAATCTTTTTCATATTCACTGTGATCCATCAGACCTCAGGTAGCCGGTTAGCTCACAGACCTTTTGTCTGTCGGGTGTCACACCTGGCCAGGTGAGCGCGTGCACACCACCGCTTCATGACTCATTGTGTACGCGCGCACGCACGCACACGCACGCACACACACAAATCTCCAGAGGCTAGCTGGCTAACAGCTAACTAGCTTACACTTCTCTAAAGGTTTGGGCTATTTGGTCAATGCTAACGGACGCAGCGGCTAGCTCTCAGATAGCACACAGCTAGCTCACAGCTAACACACAGCTAGCTCGCTGGGTTGACTGAGGGTTGCGGAGGAGCTAAGCTACTTCTTAAACACAAAGCTACCCCCGACCGAGAGACGGAGACACGGTGTCCTCTTTTCACGTTAGCATCCGATGCTACGTTCCAAGCTAGCTATGTAACGTTACCGCATCATCTCTGTTGTAGAGACATTATAGGATCTCTTTACACGTGTGGACTATAAACTCTCCCGTCTCGAGGACACCTCTCCACCGGTAAACCCTCACCTGCTCCGGACTCACGCGCTCTCACCCGCGAGACATCACCGCGGTCCGCACCGGAAAAAGGGAGAAAAAACCACTGGCGCTTTTTATTTCCAAGGACACAAAATCGCCATGACAGTTTAGAAAAATGCATAAAAAATTAGCGGGCGAGGGAGGGAGGGAGGGAGGGGAGAGGAGAGAGATGGGGAGGGGGGAGGGAGGGAGGGGAGAGGGGAGAGGAGAGAGAGACAGAGACAGAAAGAGACAGAGAGACAGAAAGAGAGAGAGATGAGGAAGGAAGGATGGAGGGAGTAAGGGAGGAGGAGGGATGAAGGAGTGAGGGAGTAAGGGAGGAGGAGGGATGAAGGAAGGAGGGAGAGAGCAAGGGAGGAGGAGGGATGAAGGAAGGAGGGAGAGAGCAAGGGAGGAGGAGGGATGAAGGAAGGAGGGAGAGAGTAAGGGAGGAGGAGGGATGAAGGGAGGAGGAGGGATGAAGGAGGGCGAGAGTAAGGGAGGGATGAAGGAGGGCGAGAGTAAGGGAGGAGGAGGGATGAAGGGAGAGAGTAAGGGAGGAGGAGGGATGAAGGAGGGCGAGAGTAAGGGAGGAGGAGGGATGAAGGAGGGAGAGAGTAAGGGAGGAGGAGGGGGGAGGGAGGGAGGGAGGAGGAGGGAGGGAGTAAGGGAGGAGGAGGAGGAGGGAGAGAGTAAGGGAGGAGAAGGGATGAAGGAGGGCGAGAGTAAGGGAGGAGGAGGAGGGAGTAAGGGAGGAGGAGGAGTGTAATACATATTTAATCCACATAAAGATGGGGTTAGCAGACTTTATTCAGTCTGGATGCCGGAGTCCTGCACGCACGCGCACGCGCGCCCACACACACAGAGACGAGCCTCATCCAGAAGTTAAAGCGCGCTTCTTACCTAAAATGGCCACTAACACCACTGCAGCAGCCACAACACAAACAGCTTCTTCTTCTTCTTTTATTTTGGTGGAAGTTTTCGCAGCTGCAGCCTAACATGAACCTTGAGCTCACGAGCTTCCATTGGCTGCAGCTGGCGCCTCGTGCACGTTTCCATTGGCCCCGCAGCTGTCACGCAAAGGAGACCCGTATCGAGTTATCCCGGGTTAGTCTGAGAGCTCCATTGTGTGTTGTTGTATAGCGGGTCTTTTCTTCCTGGTCACGCGCATTGACGTGAGTCATTTACGCGTGCGTGCGCGTGCAGACCCCGGCTGTTGTTTGTTGTGTACGTGCTGGTGTTGTTGTTCTTACCGCAGACCTGCAGGTAGATCCTCCTGGTGCTCTGCTGGATCCTACTGTCATTGAAGGAAGAAGAAGAAAACAAGAGGGGGTGCGTTCCGTTCTGTTTTTTAACGGTTCTCCTCTACCGGCTGCGTCCACCAATCACGTGTCCTCGTGCTCCTCCATCGTTAAACACA
>JAFEUB010000374.1:172500-177500 GCA_024529925.1 Ophthalmolycus amberensis
TCCACCTTTATCCAGGCCCACCTCCACCTTTATCCAGGCCCAGTACCACCTTTATCCAGGCCCAGCTCCACCTTTATCCGGGCCCACCTCCACCTTTATCCAGGCCCAGCACCACCTTTATCCAGGCCCACCTCCACCTTTATCCAGGCCCACCTCCACCTTTATCCAGGCCCAGCTCCACCTTTATCCAGGCCCAGCTCCTCCTTTATCCAGGCCCAGCTCCTCCTTTATCCAGGCCCAGCTCCACTCACATGTCATCCTGCATTGAGCTGCGCTACAGACAGCCTCCTCTCCCTGAAGCTCTCTGACCTCATCATCTCATCAGTATCTGGGCCTCATGTTTCGTGGTCATGAAAGTTATTCTGACCATGAAATCATCTCATTCTACTTTGAGTTAAACAAACAACCTGCCAGCAGATGCGCCGGCGTTCTGGTTTAACGTTAACGAGTGACCGCGTGAACTGCATGTTTCATCACGTTACGTTTTTCCTTCTAAATCGTGATAATGACGAACGTTAACAGTGGATAAAGTTCCTCATGCAGTGGACGTTAACTTAACCCAGCAAGTATGAACGGTAACGGAACATAACGGAACTCAAACTGTAACGGAGGGAAATTAAGACGCTGTACACATCTGAACGCTGATTGGCCAAGACTCCACACGTCACAGATGTTCTATTGTGAAGATCACGACATCACCTTTTCTCCTCGTCTCACTCCAGTCTGAGAAACGCTGACTGGCGGCTTTGAGAGCACTTGTTTACAATAGTGCATTAACGTGATTAACCAACGATTTAACTTGCAAGCTAGGACCACTGATTCACCAAACCTGCTTGCTTGCAGTCTGTGTTCCATCACAGTCCCCGACCAGTGGCGGCTGGTGGAACATGTTCTAGGTAGGGCCATCCTATCAATTTCAGTAAACATCCCAGTATGATTTAATGCAAAACAATTTGAGTATCAAACACGCATTATTACTTGTCAGTTAAATATTTAACATTTATTCCAACACGAAAAAAAGCAGTAAATAACACTTATATAATATAATATAATATAATATAACATAATATAACATAATATAATATAATATAACATGTTTATTCATTGAGATGCCCCTATGGACCTTGTTATAGGAGGTAAAGATCAGGAGAAGTAAACATTATGTGTAATTATGAATACTGATGTTAAATTAAGCTATGATGAGTTTTCACTGTTAATTTAACATCTCTATTACATGTTGATGCCTCCATGACCAAGTTAAGCAGATGAGACTGAGGACAGCTATGTAGAAGAAAAGATGTTCACTTTGCATAATATGTCTTGACAGAGTTCTCCATGTGTGTCCTGGTGTTCTCATGTTTCCTTACCTCCTCATCCCTCACTCCCTACCCTGGTGTTCTCATGTTTCCTTACCTCCTCATCCCTCACTCCCTACCCTGGTGTTCTCATGTCTCCTTACCTCCTCATCCCTCACTCCCTACCCTGGTGTTCTCATGTTTCCTTACCTCCTCATCCCTCACTCCCTACCCTGGTGTTCTCATGTTTCCTTACCTCCTCATCTCTCACTCCCTAACTGTCGGTGCTGGATCTGTCCACGTTGTTTTAAAAAGCTGAATAAGTTATTAGCATGACGTCATGCAGCTAGCTAACCTGTCTGGTGTTCAGCTGGTGGAGAAGCTTCATGTGCTGCTTCCCTTTCCCGCGAGTCTGCTGTCTGATTGTGAGGTCAGGCTGATCTGATATCAGCTCTTTGGCTGCAGAATCTCCTCAAAGTTCTCCTCTCAAACGGGTCTTGGAGGAGTAGTGCTCGCCTGTAGAGACTTCTCCTGACGAGAACGCGCAGCTAGGGGGGCCAGATCGTTCTGGCCCCACGCTGAATCTATTTGAGGGCGCTGATTGGCTAAATTGTATGTCACTCATTTATATCTTTAATCAGCAATTGGCTGAACTGCTTCATAGACCCGCCTCTTTTGGGCCAAAACGATCAGGCCCCCCAAGCTGCGCGTTCTCAGACGTGTCTACACACAGGCGGAGAGGACGAGCAGGAAAAGCATATATTTTGCGCAGATATCATATTTTACACACATTACTATCACTGGGTACATTCCATAGTTGAAAAACACAAATATTGACAATTTGTATAATTTATGATTATTATAATTTTTCTTTTTCTTTTTCGTGTGGCTCATGGTGGGGCCAGGCCCCATGGCCCTCTATTGACCAGCCACCACAGTCCCCGACGTTGGTCTCATGATTCATTTTGTTTCTAAAGATAGATTTGATTTTGTAGCGAGTAACGAAGGTTTCAGGGGAAATGTCAAAGTATCAGTTTTCTTTGCAAAATGTAGTGAAGTAAAAGTAAAAGTCAACAGAAATATAAATAGTAAAGTAAAGTACAGACACCCAAAAAAACCACTTAAGTACAGTAAGTATTTCTACTTTGTTACTGTACACCACTGCTCACACATACATACACATACATACATACATACACACACATACATACACACACACACATACATACATACATACATACACACACATACATACACACACACACATACATACACACACATACATACATACACATACATACATACATACACACACATACATACACACACATACATACATACACACACATACATACATACACGCACACAACACACACACACACAGTCAGCTGTTACAGTGAGTGTGTGGTGAGGGAGTGGAGGCCTCCAGATACTCAAGATGCTCCTTATCTCTGCTTGCCATGTGTGTGTGTGTGTGTGTGTGTGTGTGTGTGTGTGTGTGTGTGTGTGTGTGTGGGTGCAGCTGAAGTGAACATCAGTGTGTTTCTGTGACTGGGTGTTTGTGGAATGAGCATGTGTGTTTCTATCGCAGCAGATTCTTCATATGAATCAAACAGCTGAGAGACATAAATATAACATAATAATAATAATAATTCAACTCAAGTCTTTAACATTTAAAGTATTTTATTTTCATTTATTTTATTTTAAGATTTTATTTTACTGAACATATATTCTTCACATATGTATTCCATTTATTACCACCAGTTGTCTTTTTTCATCAAAGTTATTCTTGTTGTTATAATTCAGCAAAATATTTTAAGAATAAAGTAATGCAGCTGAAGGCCGTTTCAACCAATGAGCATTGAGCACGACATTTAACTACATCCACACAGAAGGAGCTGAGCGGCGACGTCATCGTGATGCTGAGCTGTAATAAACATCATCGCTGAACGAGCCTCCGGTTTCTATCACATCAGACTCAATGCATCCATAACACATCATCCATTCATAACACATAATCCATCCATAACACATCATCCATTCATAACACATAATCCATCCATAACACATCATCCATTCATAACACATAATCCATGCATAACACATAATCCATCCATAACACATCATCCATTCATAACACATAATCCATCCATAACACATCATCCATTCATAACACATAAACCATTCATAACACATAATCCATTCATAACACATAATCCATCCATAACACATCATCCATTCATAACACATAATCAATTCATAACACATAATCCATTCATAACACATCATCCATTCATAACACATAATCCATCCATAACACATCATCCATTCATAACACATAATCCATCCATAACACATAATCCATCCATAACACATCATCCATTCATAACACATAATCCATCCATAACACATCATCCATTCATAACACATAATCCATTCATAACACATAATCCATCCATAACACATCATCCATTCATAACACATAATCCATCCATAACACATCATCCATTCATAACACATAATCCATTCATAACACATAATCCATCCATAACACATAATCCATTCATAACACATAATCCATCCATAACACATAATCCATCCATAACACATAATCCATCCACAACACATCATCCATTCATAACACATAATCCATTCATAACACATAATCCATCCATAACACATAATCCATTCATAACACATAATCCATTCATAGCACATAATCCATTCATAACACATCATCCATTCATAACACATAATCCATTCATAACGCATAATCCATCCATAACACATAATCCATTCATAACACATAATCCATTCATAACAGTGAGAGGACTCTCGTGATAACTAGTGAACAGAGAAGACTTCTAGCAGCAGGTCAAAGTCTCAGTAGAGGTCCAGGTCCAGGTCCAGGTCCAGGTGTCTGCAGACTTGTTGTCACGGTGGAATCTGTGGATTCTTATGTGGAGACGGACAAACTACATTGAACTCAACTAAGTTCTTTCATGAAAGATTGGAGGCAACTGATCACTTGATCCTCGGTCCTAGAACTCTGAGATGTTCTTCTTATCAACACAAGAACCACAACACCTTGACTCATGTGGTCCCAGTGAGCCTTCAGACCACGTCACAGCTGCTGATGAGGAAGCCAGTTCACTGACTTCAGTGTTGAGAGTTCATCCACACGGCAGCGTGAGAACCTCTCCGTCTTCACCGGCGATGATGACTTCCTGTTGGACGACAGGAAGTCATCATCCTGCAGAACTCTGTTGGTCAACAACATCTTGTTATGTTTGGTTCCTCACATCCTCACATCCTCACTTCCTCACATCCTCACATCCTCACATCCTCACTTCCTCACATCCTCACTTCCTCACATCCTCACATCCTCACTTCCTCACTTCCTCACATCCTCACTTCCTCACATCCTCACATCCTCACTTCCTCACATCCTCACTTCCTCACATCCTCACTTCCTCACTTCCTCACATCCTCACTTCCTCACTTCCTCACATCCTCACATCCTCACTTCCTCACATCCTCACATCCTCACTTCCTCACATCCTCACATCCTCACATCCTCACTTCCTCACTTCCTCACATCCTCACTTCCTCACATCCTCACTTCCTCACATCCTCACATCCTCACTTCCTCACATCCTCACTTCCTCACTTCCTCACTTCCTCACATCCTCACTTCCTCACATC
>JAFEUB010000374.1:182500-205000 GCA_024529925.1 Ophthalmolycus amberensis
ATGATTAAAATCTTTCTCTCCGTCTCTCCAGGATGTCGGTGAAGCTGCGATTCGACTCCCCCTCAGATGGAGGTTTGGTCCTCAGGAGCCGCTCCTTCACCGGGTTCAGCTCTCTGACTGGACGACGACGGTGAGGGACAAGCTCAACAGCCAATTAGAATGCAGATAACAAAGACCAATGTAGTTGCCTTAAAGCTCCAGAACAGAGTCGATAGATGAGATGTATACTTTACTTCTTGCACACTACAAAGTACACTATGCTGCAGACTACTAAGTACACTATGCTGCAGACTACTAAGTACACTATGCACTACTAAGTACACTATGCACCACTAAGTACACTATGCTGCAGACTACTAAGTACACTATTGTGCACACTACAAAGTACACTATGCTGCAGACTACTAAGTACACTATGCAACTACTAAGTACACTATGCTGCAGACTACTAAGTACACTATTGCTGCATCACTACTAAGTACACTATTGCTGCAGACTACTAAGTACACTATGCTGCAGACTACTAAGTACACTATGCACTACTAAGTACACTATGCTGCAGACTACTGAGTACATTATGCTGCAGACTACTAAGTACACTATGCTGCAGACTACAAAGTACACTATGCTGCAGACTACTAAGTACACTATGCTGCACACTACAAAGTACACTATGCTGCAGACTACTAAGTACACTATTGTGCACACTACAAAGTACACTATGCTGCAGACTACTAAGTACACTATGCTGCAGACTACTAAGTACACTATGCACTACTAAGTACACTATGCTACAGACTACTAAGTACATTATGCTGCAGACTACTAAGTACACTATGCTGCAGACTACTAAGTACATTATGCTGCAGACTACTAAGTACACTATGCTGCAGGCTACTAAGTACACTATTGTGCACACTACAAAGTACACTATGCTTCAGACTACTAAGTACACTATTGTGCACACTACAAAGTGCACTATGCTGCAGACTACTAAGTACACTATGCTGCAGACTACTAAGTACACTATGCACTACTAAGTACACTATGCTGCAGACTACTAAGTACACTATGCACTACTAAGTACACTATGCACCACTAAGTACACTATGCTGCAGACTACTAAGTACACTATGCTGCAGACTACTAAGTACACTATGCACTACTAAGTACACTATGCTGCAGACTACTAAGTACACTATGCACTACTAAGTACACTATGCACCACTAAGTACACTATGCTGCAGACTACTAAGTACACTATACTGCACACTACTAAGTACTCTATGCTGCACACTAGTAAGTACAC
The DNA here is from genome assembly GCA_024529925.1 of Ophthalmolycus amberensis. Lineage (NCBI taxonomy): Eukaryota > Metazoa > Chordata > Actinopteri > Perciformes > Zoarcidae > Ophthalmolycus > Ophthalmolycus amberensis. Next base: position 183,810 of record JAFEUB010000374.1, read on the forward strand.
TATGCTGCACACTACTAAGTACTCTATGCACTACTAAGTACACTATGCTGCACACTACTAAGTACTCTATGCACTACTAAGTACACTATGCTGCAGACTACTAAGTACACTATTGTGCACACTACAAAGTACACTATGCTGCAGACTACTAAGTACACTATGCTGCAGACTACTAAGTACACTATGCACTACTAAGTACACTATGCTGCAGACTACTAAGTACACTATGCACTACTAAGTACACTATGCACCACTAAGTACACTATGCTGCAGACTACTAAGTACACTATACTGCACACTACTAAGTACTCTATGCTGCACACTAGTAAGTACACTATGCTGCACACTACTAAGTACTCTATGCTGCACACTAGTAAGTACACTATGCTGCACACTAGTAAGTACTCTATGCACTACTAAGTACACTATGCTGCAGACTACTAAGTACACTATGCACTACTAAGTACACTATGCACCACTAAGTACACTATGCTGCAGACTACTAAGTACACTATACTGCACACTACTAAGTACTCTATGCTGCACACTAGTAAGTACACTATGCTGCACACTACTAAGTACTCTATGCACTACTAAGTACACTATGCTGCACACTACTAAGTACTCTATGCACTACTAAGTACACTATGCTGCAGACTACTAAGTACACTATTGTGCACACTACAAAGTACACTATGCTGCAGACTACTAAGTACACTATGCTGCAGACTACTAAGTACACTATGCACTACTAAGTACACTATGCTGCAGACTACTAAGTACACTATGCACTACTAAGTACACTATGCACCACTAAGTACACTATGCTGCAGACTACTAAGTACACTATACTGCACACTACTAAGTACTCTATGCTGCACACTAGTAAGTACACTATGCTGCACACTACTAAGTACTCTATGCTGCACACTAGTAAGTACACTATGCTGCACACTAGTAAGTACTCTATGCACTACTAAGTACACTATGCTGCAGACTACTAAGTACTCTATGCACTACTAAGTACACTATGCTGCAGACTACTAAGTACACTATGCACTACTAAGTACACTATGCTGCAGACTACTAAGTACTCTATGCACTACTAAGTACACTATGCTGCAGACTACTAAGTACACTATGCACTACTAAGTACACTATGCTGCAGACTACTAAGTACACTATGCACTAGTAAGTACACTATGCTGCACACTAGTAAGTACTCTATGCACTACTAAGTACACTATGCTGCAGACTACTAAGTACTCTATGCACTACTAAGTACACTATGCTGCACACTACTAAGTACTCTATGCACTACTAAGTACACTATGCTGCAGACTACTAAGTACACTATGCACTACTAAGTACACTATGCTGCACACTACTAAGTACTCTATGCACTACTAAGTACACTATGCTGCAGACTACTAAGTACACTATGCACTACTAAGTACACTATGCTGCAGACTACTAAGTACACTATGCACTACTAAGTACACTATGCTGCAGACTACTAAGTACTCTATGCTGCACACTAGTAAGTACACTATGCACTAAGTACACTATGCACTACTAAGTACACTATGCTGGACACTAGTAAGTACACTATGCTGCACACTAGTAAGTACACTATGTTGCACACTAGTAAGTACTCTATGCTGCACACTAGTAAGTACACTATGCTTCAGACTACTAAGTACACTATGCACTACTAAGTACACTATGCTGCAGACTACTAAGTACTCTATGCTGCACACTAGTAAGTACACTATGCACTAAGTACACTATGCACTACTAAGTACACTATACTGCACACTAGTAAGTACACTATGCTGGACACTAGTAAGTACACTTGCTGCACACTAGTAAGTACACTATGTTGCACACTAGTAAGTACACTATGCTGCAGACTACTAAGTACTGCGACCTTGATGAGAGAGTGCAGTCGCTTTGCTGCTAGCTCTTGCCTCTGCTTGCCTCTGCTTGCATTTTCTTGCATTTTCTTGCTTCAATTTGCCAGATATATCACATATATCTTGCCAGATATATCACATATATCACTCTTCAACGTTTGAGTGAAGACAAATCCAGAAAGTCGTCGAGCTATTTGGATTGTTGGCTAATGCTAACTAGCAGCTAAGTTAAAGCTAAGTAGCAGCAAGATGCCTCCCTTCTCCACGGATGACTACTACAAACTCCTACAGAAGATTGCAGTCTTGGAAACAAATATCTACCGACTAGAAGTAAACGCGGAGGTAAATGGACTGTGTGGGAATGATACCACTCTACCATGGACTCAAAACACTGGACAAATGCAAGCTAAGACACAGGTAACTAGCATAACCAGGCCTACCAAGAAACAGGAGGAGAGAGCAGATAATGAATCTTATGCGACTGACTGGCCTGCACTAGCACACGGGCAGAACTCCTCCTCAACCCCTGCACCCAGATGGACAAAGCCAAGGACAGCTAAGGAAAGTAAAACCTGCAAAATACCTCCACAACAACCAAGCCTACAACTTCAAAACAGATTTGCTCCATTGTCGCAGGATCCTAAATCTCCATCTGATGACCTGGATAAGCAGCTATCTCCTCAAAGCAGGGTAAGAACTGAGAGTAAATGTGAGAAAAGGCCGCAGGCAAATCTAATGACTGGGCCTGAGACTCTGATTGTTGGTGACTATGCTGTAAAAGATGTCAGAAAACTGTGCAGCAAGAACACCAAAATACTCTGCTTTCCGAAAGATATGGTCTCTGACATGAGAGACAAAATCCTGGACATCGTGGCTGACTATCCCACAGCGAAAAACATCATCGTGCATACAGGAAGCTGTGATGTTGTGAAACAACAGTCTGAAGTTCTGAAGCGAGACTTTATTGATCTGTTAAACACAGTCAGCTCTGTCAAGGCTGAGGTGTTTATCAGTGGCCCTCTTCCACCAGTCAGAGGAGGAGATGAAGGATTCAGCAGGCTGTTTGCACTGAACAGATGGCTGTCAACTGCATGTGCTGACCATTCAGTACATTTTATCAACAATTTCTACCTTTTCTGGGAGCGCAGACATCTTTTTGCAGCGCATGGAATTTGCCTGAACAAGTCAGGGGTAAAACTGTTTACCTCTAACCTGTTTTTCTCTCTGCGTCACTCGTCTGTCCCTACTGCCAAGGACAAGATACAAGAGGAGTCTAAACAAGAGATAACCACACAGCATCGCCATGGAGACCTTACGGGAAGGATGCCCCCGCCTAACGACAGCCAAAAGGAGGAGTCTCCAACCTCATCATCAGGGACCGCCTTCGCCTCCGATCTCCCACTTTCCCCACTCTTCCTAGACGCGGAGTCTTTACCTCCCTCCCCAGCTATTTCGGGTCCATACTTTGGATCGCAATCCTCTCTCACACTCTCCCCATCCTCCCCCCACCTGGAGTTCACTGACAACATGAAAAAGCTGGTCATTGCTGGAACCAAACACACACCTCTTCACACTCCCCGACGGCTCTACAACCGTCCTCTGTCTCCCCTACCTGATGGAGGAAATAATTGATATCTTCTGGGTCCAGGCTACAGGGCTAATGATACCAATGACTCTCTCCAGGAAAAGTCGGGGCCCTATATGCAGCTAGCCGCTTCAATTCCTGTCTTGCAAGTTTATAGAAAAATAAAGGTGAGGCTGCGAAGAAACAATAGTAAACATGCAAACTTATCAAACTTAGCATACATTCCTCGTCAGCCTGTCCAAATAAATTGGGCAAAGAAAGTTTTAACCACATTAAACTTAGCTTTATTAAATGTCAGGTCTCTGTCAGGAAAAACATTTTTAATCAATGATTTTATTGTTAGGCACAAACTGGACATTTTGTTTTTAACTGAAACTTGGTTAAATCAAGATAACAGTGCAGCTGTTCTTATTGAATCAACACCTCACAACTTCAGTTTCATGAGTGAAACAAGAGCGCATAAGAAAGGAGGTGGAGTTGCTGTTTTATTTAATGATTCTCTTCAATGCAAGCAGATGTCCTTTGGTCATTTTAGTTCTTTTGAATATGTGGCTCTGAATTCCACTCAAGCTTTATTCCTAAACATTTACAGACCGCCTAAATACTGTGCAACCTTCTTTGATGAGTTTACTGAACTGCTGTCTGTAATCTGTATTGATTTTGACTGTGTTGTTATTGTTGGTGACTTTAATATCCATGTTGATAATCCCCAGGACAGAGAGTCTATAGAACTATGTGGTGTCCTTGATAACTATGATCTGACTCAGCATGTGACAGGACCCACCCACAACAGGGGGCACACTCTGGACCTAATCATCACCAAAGGTGTAAACATTTCCAAGGTTGCTGTGACTGATGTTGCACTCTCTGATCATTTCTGTGTTTTCTTTGAGAGTGCAATCTCCTTGCACACAAATGTCCAAACCAAGGTTGTGACAAAGCGTTACATCTCTGAAAACACCAGTGAACTATTTATTCAGAAGTTCTCCTCCACACCAGCCCTCTCTTGCCTCTCAGTCAATGAGCTTGTAGATGGCTTCAATTTTAAAGTTAAAAATATTATTGATGCCATTGCACCCACTAAAGTGAAGGTTGTCTCGGGTAAGCAAAGATCTCCTTGGAGAAATGCTACGCTGGTCAAAATAGAGAAACGAGAGTGTCGGAAAGCTGAGCGCAGGTGGCGAAAAACTAATCTCTAGGTTCACTGTGACATCTATAAAGAGAGACTTCGCAATTATAATTTGGAACTTAGAAATGCAAGGCAGTCATTCTTCTCTGACATCATAACCAAAAACAAGAACAATACACGCGCCTTATTTGCTACCGTCGACAGGCTAACAAACCCTCCAGTGTCGGTAGCTGCTGAACTCCAATCCACCTGGGCATGCAATCAATTTGCCACCTTTTTTACTGACAAAATTCTGAAAATTAGACAAGCAGTCAGTGCCTCCACATCAACCACAGGATATGTGTTGTCCCGATCTAACATCCATTCAAATATCATGACACAATTTCATTCAATCGACCGTAGAAGCCTAGAAGACATCATACAACATCTGAAGTCATCCTCCTGCTGCTTGGATATTCTACCAACACACTTTTTCAAAAATATTTCAAACTGCATGACCACTGATCTTTTACAAATTGTAAACACATCCCTTCTCTCAGGTGTCTTCCCACAAGCCCTAAAAACTGCAGTTATTAAACCACTCCTAAAGAAAGCTAGTTTAGACTCCGCAACGATGAAAAATTATAGGCCAATATCAAACCTCCCATTTTTAAGTAAAATAATTGAAAAAGCGGTTTTCCAACAGCTGACCGACTTCTTGGCCGTAAATAACTGCTTTGATGTTTTCCAGTCAGGCTTTCGACAGCACCACAGCACTGAAACTGCTCTTGTTAAGGTTTTCAACGACATCCACTTAAACATAGACAATGGCAGAAGTTCAGTCTTAGTGTTACTAGATCTCAGTGCTGCATTCGACACGGTCGACCATGCCATACTCCTAGAAAGACTAAAAATCTGGGTGGGACTCTCTGGCACAGCACTTAACTGGTTTGAATCCTACTTGAAGGGCCGAGAATACTTTGTGTCTGTAGCTGATTACACATCAGAGCTGACTAAAATGACATGTGGTGTTCCCCAAGGTTCAATACTGGGGCCCCCTCTGTTCAACATCTACATGCTTCCACTAGCTCAGATTATGGAAAACAACAAAGTGTGTTATCATAATTATGCAGACGACACACAAATCTACATAACTATGTCACCAGGGGACTATAATCCCATACAAGGGCTGGGTAACTGCATTGAACAAATCAACAACTGGATGTGCCAGAATTTTCTTCAATTAAACAAAGATAAAACAGAAGTAATTGTTTTTGGTACCAAGGACGAACAATTGAAAATCACCGCTCAGCTTCAGTCACTGATGTTAAAACCCACAAACCAAGCCAGAAATCTAGGTGTAGTTATGGATTCAGACCTCAACCTGAACAGCCATATCAAGACAATTACAAAATCAGCCTATTATCACCTGAAGAATATATCAAGGATTAGAGGACTTATGTCTCAACAGGATTTGGAAAAACTTGTCCACGCATTTATCTTCAGCAGACTGGACTACTGTAACGGTGTGTTTACAGGTCTCTGTAAAAAATCCGTCAGAAAGCTGCAGCTGATTCAGAACGCTGCAGCTCGAGTCCTCACTAAGACCAGGAGGGTGGACCACATCACTCCAGTTCTGAGGTCTTTGCACTGGCTTCCTGTCCAACAAAGAATTGACTTTAAAATCCTGCTGTTGGTTTACAAAGCTCTGAATGGTTTGGGACCAAAATACATCTCCGATCTGCTGCTACCTTATGAACCATCCCGACCCCTCAGGTCGTCTGGGACCGGTCTACTTTCTGTTCCCAGAGTCAGAACTAAACATGGAGAAGCAGCGTTCAGTTTTTCTGCTCCACATATCTGGAACAAAGTCCCAGAAAGCTGCAGGTCTGCTGAGACCCTCAGCTCATTTAAATCAAGATTGAAGACCTTTCTGTTTGCTGCTGCCTTTAATTGAACCACGTTCAATTAATATATTAATCAATTTCCTGCATTTCTGCATTTTACTACTGCATTTTATTTCTTACACTGTTTTTTAATTGTTTTTGAAATCTCCTTTTCTTTTGCCTTGTGTTTTGATGCTTTTAATGGTTTTATGTGAAGCACTTTGAATTACCTTGTTATTGAAATGTGCTATACAAATAAACATGCCTTGCCTTGCCTTGCCTTGCCTTACACTATGCACTACTAAGTACACTATGCTGCAGACTACTAAGTACACTATGCTGCAGACTACTAAGTACACTATGCTGCACACTACTAACTACTCTATGCTGCAGACTACTAAGTACACTATGCACCACTAAGTACACTATGCTGCAGACTACTAAGTACACTATACTGCACACTACTAAGTACTCTATGCTGCACACTACTAAGTACTCTATGCTGCACACTAGTAAGTACACTATGCTGCACACTACTAAGTACTCTATGCTGCACACTATTAAGTACACTATGCTGCACACTAGTAAGTACACTATGCTGCACACTACTGAGTACACTACACTGCAAACTATTGAGTACACTACTAAATACATTGTACTGCAGACTACTAAGTACACTATGTACTACTAAGTACACTATGCTGCAGACTACTAAGTACACTATGCACTACTAAGTACACTATGCTGCACACTACTAAGTACTCTATGCTGCACACTAGTAAGTACACTATGCACTACTAAGTACTCTATGCTGCACACTACTAAGTACACTATGCTGCGCACTAGTAAGTACACTATGCTGCACACTACTGAGTACACTACACTGCAAACTATTGAGTACACTACTAAATACATTGTACTGCACACTACTAAGTACACTACGCACTACTAACTACACTACGCTGTAGATTACTAAGTACACTGCGCAGCACACTACCATGCACACATTATGTAAAGTTGAGGTGATCCACTCTGAATGCAGTGTCTTCTCCGGGTCGTTCTTCATACTGTAGAACAATAAAAAGTCTGTTAGGATCTAAAGAGCTTGAAGATGAACTGTCTCGTGTCTTGTGGAGTAAACCTCCTCACCCTCAGACGAGTCTGTTCCTCTTTGATGGGCAGACAGTGAACGCACCACAGACTTTACTCTCAGATGTTATTTCTGAATGAAAAAATAAGTGACAGACACAGATGTAATGTTTCAGTCCTAGAGAGGGAACATGTCAACAAGGAATGCACTTCCTGTGTTTCCCATCTTAAACAAGCGCACACACACACACACACTGACAGGGACGACTAATATCACACAGCATGAAAACACTTTTATAGCCGAGTGCATAATTAGAGACATCTGCTAAAGCTGAGAGAAGCTTTATTCTGAGAGAAATATGGCCGATTACAACAGTGTACAGATGTGTGTACGGACACAAACACTGTGTGTGTGTGTGTGTTGATGATTCTGATCCTCAGAGAGTTTGCTTCTCACTGTATGTTTGTGTATTTATGAACTCGTCAATACTGACCTCATTAACTCTGAACCTCGACAAGTTTCAGGTTGTTTTTTGTCTCTCGTCACATGTTTCTCTCTGTAATATAAAGTTCTGCTCCTCTATGAAACAGAACCATCACGACTAGAAGTAGAACTAGAACAGGTCTTCAGTGCACAATAAGTTATTATGTCATCAATCATAAATTAGAATTGAATTTGTTTGATCATTTATTTACAAAAATAGGAAAACAATGAAGGCTCCGCGTGTTATATATATATATATATATATATATATATGAAACATATGAAACATATTTACAGCCTCTGCTCTCTGTTACCAGCCTGCAAAACCGTTTATTTGAAATGTATCTTTGATGAAATATCACAATTTTAATGTTGACTGAAGCGTTCCTCACACATGATATGTTCAAGGACCGTCGAAAAGATGAGAATCTGGTGATCATGTCTGTTTTACAGCTTCTTCTGTGATAAACGATGTAGTTTTGACGACTGGTTTTGGGGTTCAGAGGGTTAAAGAAGATTATTGAAAACACAGTTTGAGGACAATCAAATAAATCCGTTTTTTCACTGATAAAAGATCTAAGTGTGTAACATCTCACTCTCTTCCTGTATATGTTTCTGTTTTCAGGCCGTCCTCTGGTCGTAACTCTCTCCGCTCCAAAGCCACGACGGGAGGTAAATCTCCCAGAATGCACATGTCTCCCAGCAGAGGGGGCGGGGCTACCTGGTCTCTGCAGCCGGAGCAGGTGGACCAGGTCTTCAAGGCGCTACGCAAAGGACTCAAGTATGTTGACTACTAGTGGACTTAACTGTGTACTTATAAGTGCTGAAGTGATGGTTAGATTATGTGTACTGATGCTTCATATCAAGTGTGTGTTTCAATACTTTTATATCGAATGATGGATATATATGAATTAGATGGTTTATAGTTTGGCATCAATGTTATATCAGCATCAATGGACCATAATGTACGAAATGAACATCATGCTGTATTGAAGAAGACTTGAAACTAGAGATTGAGACCATAAACTCATGTTTACAATGTTTACTGAGGTAATAAATCAAGAGAGAAGTAGAGTCATTTTCTCATAGACTTCTATACAACCAGAGGAGTCGCCCCCTGGTGGACACTAGAGAGAATGCAGCTTTAACACTTGAAGCTTTGGAGAACCGGAGGTTGTTTCCTGGTCCTGACACGATTAATGGGAGAGATTTTTATATTGTTATATTTTGCACCGTTATCTAATCTTATTTTATTGGTGAACTATTCGATTATTGTTTTGTATTTGAGGAGTTATTGAAGCGATGTGAGGAGATTAAACAATCATTAGAGGCTAAATGAATCCCGTCTTCAGTGAAAGACCAGGACCCCCCCACTCTCCCCAGGACAACCTCCTGCACCCCCCTCTATGTGTCTTTATTTAAACACACTCAACACTTTACATTACACTTACTGTACATCTCACTTGTTTACTTTATTTTATATGTTACTGTAAATTACAATATGTTTCTACTTTGCACTGTGTTGATCGTTGTTGATTTTTTAATGTTATGCACCACCCGTCATGTCAAATTCCTTGTATGTATAACATACTTTGGCAATAAACAGTTCTGATTCTAAATGAATGAATGTTGTCTACAGAGAATACCTGGAGGGTCACCGGGCTGAGATGGACTTCCTGTCGTCACAGCAGAGAGAAACCAAGAGAAACTCCAGACTGGTGAGAAGAAGAAGAGGAAGAGTGTGAGTGTGAGTGTGTGAGTGTGAGTGTGAGTGTGGGTATGAGTGTGAGTGTGAGTGTGGGTGGGTGTGAGTATGAGTGTGGGTGTGGGTATGAGTGTCGGTATGAGTGTGAGTGTGGGTATGAGTGTGAGTGTGGGTGTGAGTATGAGTGTGGGTATGGGTATGAGTATGGGTATGAGTGTGGGTGTGGGTGTGAGTGTGAGTGTGGGTGTGAGTGTGGGTATGAGTGTGAGTGTGGGTATGAGTGTGAGTGTGAGTATGAGTGTGGGTATGAGTGTGGGTATGAGTGTGAGTGTGGGTATGAGTGTGGGTATGAGTGTGAGTGTGGGTGTGAGTATGAGTGTGGGTGTGGGTATGAGTGTGGGTATGAGTGTGGGTGTGGGTATGAGTGTGGGTATGAGTGTGGGTGTGGGTATGAGTGTGGGTGTGGTATGGGTATGAGTGTGGGTGTGGGTATGAGTGTGGGTATGAGTGTGAGTGTGAGTATGAGTGTGAGTGTGAGTGTGGGTATGAGTGTGAGTGTGGGTATGAGTGTGGGTATGAGTGTGGGTATGAGTATGAGTGTGGGTGTGAGTGTGAGTGTGAGTGTGGGTATGAGTGTGAGTGTGGGTATGAGTGTGGGTATGAGTGTGGGTATGAGTGTGGGTATGAGTGTGGGTATGAGTGTGGTGTGGTGAGTGTGTGTGTGAGTGTGAGTGTGTGTGTGAGTGTGTGTGTGAGTGTGTGTGTGGGTGTGAGTGTGGGTGTGGGTATGAGTGTGGGTATGAGTGTGGGTGTGGGTATGAGTGTGGGTATGAGTGTGGGTGTGGGTATGAGTGTGGGTATGAGTGTGGGTGTGGGTATGAGTATGAGTGTGAGTGTGAGTGTGGGTATGAGTGTGGGTATGAGTGTGAGTGTGAGTGTGGGTATGAGTGTGGGTATGAGTGTGAGTGTGGGTATGAGTGTGGGTATGAGTGTGGGTATGAGTGTGGGTATGGGTGTGAGTGTGGGTGTGAGTGTGGGTGTGAGTGTGAGTGTGTGTGTGAGTGTGTGTGTGAGTGTGTGTGTGGGTGTGAGTGTGTGTGTGAGTGAGTGTGAGTGTGTGTGTGAGTGTGGGTGTGAGTGTGAGTGTGGGTGTGAGTGTGAGTGTGGGTGTGAGTGTGTGAGTGTGGGTATGAGTGTGAGTGTGAGTGTGAGTGTGTGTGTGAGTGTGGGTGTGAGTGTGAGTGTGGGTGTGGGTGTGAGTGTGGGTGTGAGTGTGAGTGTGGGTGTGGGTGTGAGTGTGAGTGTGGGTGTGAGTGTGGGTGTGAGTGTGAGTGTGAGTGTGGGTGAGTGTGTGAGTGTGAGTGTGGGTGAGTGTGTGAGTGTGTGGGTATGAGTGTGTGGGTATGAGTGTGAGTGTGAGTGTGAGTGTGGGTGTGAGTGTGAGTGTGGGTGTGAGTGTGGGTGTGAGTGTGTGAGTGTGAGTGTGGGTATGAGTGTGAGTGTGAGTGTGGGTATGAGTGTGAGTGTGGGTGTGAGTGTGAGTGTGGGTGTGAGTGTGAGTGTGGGTGTGAGTGTGAGTGTGGGTGTGGGTGTGAGTGTGGGTGTGGGTGTGAGTGTGGGTGTGAGAGTGTGAGTGTGGGTGTGAGTGTGAGTGTGAGTGTGGGTGTGAGTGTGAGTGTGAGTGTGGGTGTGAGTGTGGGTGTGAGAGTGTGAGTGTGGGTATGAGTGTGGGTGTGAGTGTGAGTGTGGGTGTGAGTGTGAGTGTGGGTGTGAGTGTGAGTGTGAGTGTGGGTGTGAGTGTGAGTGTGGGTGTGAGTGTGAGTGTGGGTGTGAGTGTGAGTGTGAGTGTGGGTGTGAGTGTGAGTGTGGGTGTGAGTGTGAGTGTGGGTGTGAGTGTGAGTGTGAGTGTGAGTGTGGGTGTGAGTGTGAGTGTGGGTATGAGTGTGGGTATGAGTGTGGGTATGAGCAGGGGCGGACTGGGGGGAAAAGTGTCCCGGGAGTTTACTGTCAGACCGGCCCACTCAATGCATCACACGTCTCGACCAGTCAGTGGCCTACTTGGAAAAATACCCACACACTTAACATTATTTTGGATGATTACAAATAAATTATATCATATATGTTTTTTTTTACAACATTTGGATCCACCAATTTGCCTGATGGACACATTGAATAAAATAATACTCGCTATTGTAACACTCCAAGGTATAGTTTGCTAGATGAAGATGCTGAACTCTGGGCTAGTATCAGATGGTTCTACGCAGTGGAGCTGGTGGAACATGTTCTCTGTAGGGCTGAGCCACATCCAATCAATGTCAGCAAACATCCCAGAATGATTTAATGCAAAAACATTAAGGTATCAAACATGTATTACTACTTTGCAGTTAAATATTTAACTTTAATTCCAACATGAAAAAAGCAGTAAATAACACTTTGACAAACACGTCAGGACGTCTTATTTGTGTCACCCACACAGGGAATTCAGTATAATATAATAATATATAAATCATATAATAATATATATATTGTATAATAATATATATATCGTATAATAATATAATATATATCGTTTAATAATATTCACTATAATATAAAACACACACGTCCGTGTTGGATCTGTCCCCGTTGTTTTAAAAAGCTAAATAAGTGATTAGCATGACGTCATCCAGCTAGCTAACCTGTCTGGTGTTCAGCTGGAGAAGCTTCATGTGCTGCTTCCCTTTCCAGCTAGTCTGCTGTCTGATTGTGCAGTTTCTCCTCAAAGTTCTCCTCTCAAACGGCTCTTGGAGGAGCAGCGCTCGCGCAAATAGGAAGAGGCAGCAAATGGATTCTGCCCCAAGCTGAATCTATTTGAGGACGCTGATTGGCTAAATTGTATTTCACTCATTTATATCTTTAATCAGCATTAAAGCATCATTGGCTGAACTGCTTCATAGACCCGCCTCTTTGGGGCAGATTGCATGCTGGGTGTGTGATTGTGTGTGTGTGTGTGTGTGTGTGTGTGTGTGTGTGTGTGTGTGTGTGTGTGTGTGTGTGTAGGGGTGCGCACAGATGGAAACCATGAGTGTGAATACAGATCGCGAGGAGTAGTATAAATCTCAGTCAGCGATGATTGACTTTAAGTATTAGAGTAAATTTAACGTGTTCTGTGAAGCATAGAATATAGTCGGGGTCGGCGAGTAAGAGTGCTGGTGATGATGACGATGGTGCTGGTGATGATGATGACGTTGATGGTGATGATGACGATGGTGCTGGTGGTGATGATGTTGATGGTGATGATGACGATGGTGATGATGATGACGTTGATGGTGATGATGACGATGGTGCTGGTGATGACGTTGATGGTGATGATGACGATGGCGATGATGATGACGTTGATGGTGATGATGACGATGGTGCTGGTGATGATGATGACGTTGATGGTGATGATGACGATGGTGCTGGTGATGATGATGACGTTGATGGTGATGATGACGATGGTGCTGGTGATGACGTTGATGGTGATGATGACGATGGTGCTGGTGATGATGATGACGTTGGTGGTGATGATGACGATGGTGCTGGTGATGATGATGACGTTGATGGTGATGATGACGATGGTGCTGGTGATGATGATGACGTTGATGGTGATGATGACGATGGTGCTGGTGATGATGATGACGTTGATGGTGATGATGACGATGGTGCTGGTGATGATGATGACGTTGATGGTGATGATGACGATGGTGCTGGTGATGACGTTGATGGTGATGATGACGATGGTGCTGGTGATGATGACGATGGTGCTGGTGATGATGATGACGTTGATGGTGATGATGACGATGGTGCTGGTGATGATGATGACGTTGATGGTGATGATGACGATGGTGCTGGTGATGACGTTGATGGTGATGATGACGATGGTGCTGGTGATGACGTTGATGGTGATGATGACGATGGTGCTGGTGATGATGATGACGTTGGTGGTGATGATGACGATGGTGCTGGTGATGACGTTGATGGTGATGATGACGATGGTGCTGGTGATGATGATGACGTTGGTGGTGATGATGACGATGGTGCTGGTGATGACGTTGATGGTGATGATGACGATGGTGCTGGTGATGATGATGACGTTGGTGGTGATGATGACGATGGTGCTGGTGATGACGTTGGTGGTGATGATGACGATGGTGCTGGTGATGATGATGACGTTGATGGTGATGATGACGATGGTGCTGGTGATGACGTTGATGGTGATGATGACGATGGTGCTGGTGATGATGATGACGTTGATGGTGATGATGACGATGGTGCTGGTGATGATGATGACGTTGATGGTGATGATGACGATGGTGCTGGTGATGATGATGACGTTGGTGGTGATGATGACGATGGTGCTGGTGATGATGATGACGTTGATGGTGATGATGACGATGGTGCTGGTGATGATGATGACGTTGATGGTGATGATGACGATGGTGCTGGTGATGATGATGACGTTGGTGGTGATGATGACGATGGTGCTGGTGATGATGATGACGTTGATGGTGATGATGACGATGGTGCTGGTGATGATGATGACGTTGGTGGTGATGATGACGATGGTGCTGGTGATGATGATGACGTTGATGGTGATGATGACGATGGTGCTGGTGATGATGATGACGTTGATGGTGATGATGACGATGGTGCTGGTGATGATGATGACGTTGGTGGTGATGATGACGATGGTGCTGGTGATGATGATGACGTTGGTGGTGATGATGACGATGGTGCTGGTGATGATGATGACGTTGATGGTGATGATGACGATGGTGCTGGTGATGATGATGACGTTGGTGGTGATGATGACGATGGTGCTGGTGATGATGATGACGTTGATGGTGATGATGACGATGGTGCTGGTGATGATGATGACGTTGATGGTGATGATGACGATGGTGCTGGTGATGATGATGACGTTGGTGGTGATGATGACGATGGTGCTGGTGATGATGATGACGTTGATGGTGATGATGACGATGGTGCTGGTGATGATGATGACGTTGATGGTGATGATGACGATGGTGCTGGTGATGATGATGACGTTGATGGTGATGATGACGATGGTGCTGGTGATGATGATGACGTTGATGGTGATGATGACGATGGTGCTGGTGATGACGATGACGTTGATGGTGATGATGACGATGGTGCTGGTGATGATGATGACGTTGATGGTGATGACGACGATGGTGCTGGTGATGATGATGACGTTGATGGTGATGATGACGATGGTGCTGGTGATGACGATGACGTTGATGGTGATGATGACGATGGTGCTGGTGATGATGATGACATTGGTGGTGATGATGATGACATTGATGGTGATGACGACGATGGTGGTGGTGATGATGATGACGTTGATGGTGATGACGACGATGGTGCTGGTGATGATGATGACGTTGATGGTGATGATGACGATGGTGCTGGTGATGATGATGACGTTGATGGTGATGATGACGATGGTGCTGGTGATGATGATGACGTTGATGGTGATGATGACGATGGTGCTGGTGATGACGATGACGTTGATGGTGATGATGACGATGGTGCTGGTGATGATGATGACGTTGATGGTGATGACGACGATGGTGCTGGTGATGATGATGACGTTGATGGTGATGACGACGATGGTGCTGGTGATGATGATGACGTTGATGGTCATGATGACGATGGTGCTGGTGATGACGATGACGTTGATGGTGATGATGACGATGGTGCTGGTGATGATGATGACATTGGTGGTGATGATGATGACATTGATGGTGATGACGACGATGGTGGTGGTGATGATGATGACGTTGATGGTGATGATGACGATGGTGCTGGTGATGATGATGACGTTGATGGTGATGATGACGATGGTGCTGGTGATGATGATGACGTTGATGGTGATGATGACGATGGTGCTGGTGATGATGATGACATTGGTGGTGATGATGATGACGTTGATGGTGATGATGACGATGGTGCTGGTGATGATGATGACATTGGTGGTGATGATGACGATGGTGCTGGTGATGACGTTGATGGTGATGATGACGATGGCGATGATGATGACGTTGATGGTGATGATGACGATGGTGCTGGTGATGATGATGACGTTGATGGTGATGATGACGATGGTGCTGGTGATGACGATGACGTTGATGGTGATGATGACGATGGTGCTGGTGATGATGATGACGTTGATGGTGATGATGATGACATTGATGGTGATGACGACGATGGTGGTGGTGATGATGATGATGTACTTTCTCTGTCTCCAGGCCTTCCTGTATGATCTAGAGAAGGTAAGCTTTGAGTCAAACTGCTTTCATATCGATCAATAAAGAATATAATACACTAATATAAACATGTGTTCTTTCCCAGGAGATCAGAGCTTTGGAGAGATACATACGAAGACTCGAGTTTCAGATCAGCAAGGTAAGACATCTACTTCAGTCTGAAGTTCTCAGTTCATGGTTTGGTTCAGGTGATGCTGATCAATCCTCATGGTTACGACTGATTGAACAGACCTTCACGTGAACTGTTTCTAGCTTTGTGTCCAGCAGGTGAGTGAAGATACAAGCTGGGGGGGGGGGGCTGAATGAGACCTACTGGTCCAGTAGAGACTCTGTTGATGGGGTTCTGTCTCTGGTCTCTGCAGGTGGAGGAGCTGTATGAGACCTACTGGGTCCAGTGGAGACTCTGTGAGGGAGCCGTCAACATGAAGAGAGCCTTCTGTCTGTCTCCGTCCTCCAGAGCCTCCAGAGACAGTCTGCTAGAGCTCAGTCGCAACCACCGACACAGTCTGCAGGTACCGGGTCACCAGAAGGGTTATTATAACCACCGACACAGTCTGCAGGTACCGGGTCACCAGAAGGGTTATTATAACCACCGACACAGTCTGCAGGTACCGGGTCACCAGAAGGGTTATTATAACCACCGACACAGTCTGCAGGTACCGGGTCACCAGAAGGGTTATTATAACCACCGACACAGTCTGCAGGTACCGGGTCACCAGCAGGGTTATTATAACCACCGACACAGTCTGCAGGTACCGGGTCACCAGAAGGGTTATTATAACCACCGACACAGTTTGCAGGTACCGGGTCACCAGAAGGGTTATTATAACCACCGACACAGTCTGCAGGTACCGGGTCACCAGAAGGGTTATTATAACCACCGACACAGTCTGCAGGTACCGGGTCACCAGAAGGGTTATTATAACCACCGACACAGTTTGCAGGTACCGGGTCACAGTTAGGGTTATTATAACCACCGACACAGTCTGCAGGTACCGGGTCACCAGAAGGGTTATTATAACCACCGACACAGTTTGCAGGTACCGGGTCACCAGAAGGGTTATTATAACCACCGACACAGTCTGCAGGTACCGGGTCACCAGCAGGGTTATTATAACCACCGACACAGTCTGCAGGTACCGGGTCACCAGAAGGGTTATTATAACCACCGACACAGTTTGCAGGTACCGGGTCACCAGAAGGGTTATTATAACCACCGACACAGTCTGCAGGTACCGGGTCACAGTGAGGGTTATTATAACCACCGACACAGTCTGCAGGTACAAACATGTGAAAGCTTCCCATAGTTTACTTTGGTTCCTCTACATCAGGGGTCTTCAACTAAAATTCCAAAAGGTCCAGATTGAGAAAATCTCCTCGGGCAAAGGTCCGAAACATTACAATAATATCTAACTCGCGCTATACACACACATACATATATATATATATATATATATATATATATATATATATATATTGAAGAAGCCTAGTAACAATGTCTCTGTGTAGTCAACAACTGTCAAATCAAATAAAGAAAGTACACATCAATTATATAATTATATTTTAACAATTATTCTTCTCAGTTTTCAAATTTAACTGGATGGATTATAAATAATACATAGAAATACATAAATAAATGTTCTTCTCATTTCAAGTACAATAATGGCTGGATTAAAGAATAACTGACAGAACAGAAAGCTTTTGAAAAATGTGCATCTTAAAATAAAGTAATTCATTTTAGAAACATTAATTTCACTGAATTGTCCTGCAGCTTTAAATTCAGCTTTAAATTAAAAAAAGTCACAATATAATATTTTTGTCTTCTAAAAAGATAAATCAGTGAGCATGGACTTTATCTGTGGTTATTAACACTTGTTTCAGCTCTATTCTGTCTGGTAACAGGTTTATTTTCTGTGTCTTCATTTAGATGTGAGTGGGTACGTTTGTTCAAAGGAGTTGTGCTTTGTCTCGTAGTGCGCTTCATTTGCCGCTTTTATCAATAGTTACGGTTTCTGAACATATGAGACATGCTGGTTTTAACTGCCTGCGGGAAGAATTAACATAGAAGAGTCTGTTCATTCATGCTTTATAAATTATATTCTCTCTGAGCACGTTTCTCTTTTTGGAGAATGTCATGTGAGATAACCTCTCTGATTAGCGCAATTTTCCTGCGCGTTTCTATTTCCTCGTCTCTCCCCAGTCTGTCACGGGGTGTGTAAACCTCGCTCAGTCAGGAAACTTGTCAGAATACTCACATTTGATTGGCTGAGCTTTACAACGCATTGGTCGGTGTCTCCTGCACCGCTGAACAAGTACCGTAACGGCTGTATAAGATGCGCCGCTTAAAAGTAAAAACTCGCTGCCTAATATGTATGATTCCGAAATATCGATTTTAGGTCCTGGGTCCGGATGCAACTGCGTCTGGGTCCGGATCCGGACCGCGGTCCGCCAGTTAGAGACCCCTGATCTAAATAATAATAATCATAGAAGATGAAATATGACAAACCTGTGGTGCGTTATTGTCTTATTATCTATTTATTTATTAAATCAATATGAAAAGACAGACTTTCATTTTGGAGATCAGAGATTTTAAACTCTTCTAAACTCGTGATGTAAAGTTTAAATCTCGTTATAGGTCCTGGATGTAAATGATTTCAGTCTTCAGAGCTCGATGATGTGTGACAACATGAAATACTGAGTGAACTCAGAACCAAGGTTTTAAATATATAGTTTATATATTATATAAATACAGAGTGAAGCCACATTCTAACACAGTCAAGCTTTATTGACATTTACATTACATTGCAGTCATTTACAGTGTATTTATTCACACACTGTAGGCACAGCTACGGGAGACATTTTGGGGTTAAGTGTCTTGCTCAAGGACACATCGACATGAGACTTGCGACCAGAGCCGGGGATCGAACCGCCGATCCTCTGATTGAAGGACGGCCCTGCTTAGCCACAGTCGCCTACATCAGTGGTTCTCAACTGGTCGCGGGCCTTTGCCTATTTAAACAATATAAAAAAATACTTAATTTTTAAATTTTGAAGGTGATTTTTCATGCAGCGGAGTGCCGTCTAGTCACACTCCTTAACAATATTTGGCGTTAATGCTTTGTCATGCTAATATCAGCAGAGGATGAACTGAAGACGATACCTCTGTCTAATGACACTATGAGGAGACGAACTGGAGACATGTCGGATGACATCAAACAACAGACCACAGCTCAGATTAAGGCCAGTGGTCATTCTGCATTACAAATGGACGAATCCACAGACGTCACAAACAAAGCAGCTTCACTGGTTTACGTGAAACTTGTGGGACGGGGACTTGCAGGAACAGTTTCTCTGCACTAGAGAACTCATACACTACGATGCAGAGGACATGTTCAGCTCAGGTTCAGACTGCTCCATCTTTACATTCAATACATCTGAGAAGTTGAACATTTGGGTCGCGGCTTGTCATTAAGGGGTGACGGTGGGTCCCACAGCCAGACCAGCTGAGAACATGGCCGACATGACGTGACCTCCAGGTAACGAGGCCTTCAGGCTCCTCTCTGTGGAGGAACACGTTCAACCTCAGAGAGGACACAGAACATGCTTCAGTCACTTGGCACATGAAGGTTCCAAAAGTTCCATATTTACATTGAGTTCGTTCTGCAGCCGTACAGAGAACGTAGTGTTGTAGTTCTATTATGACATAATACTTCATCATGACAACTTTGACCCTCTGGTATCTGCAGTGCAAAGGATTGTGGGTCAGAATACACGTCCTGTAATCATAACAAACAGAAAAGTGTTTCATGTGAAGTTTCTCTCTGCAGGACATGTCAGTTATGGAGGAAGAGTTAGAAATCTTGCTGGGAGAGCTTCACATCAAGATGAAGGGTACACACACACACACACAGACACACACACACACAGACACACAGAGACACACACACACACACACACACAGACACACACACAGACACACACACACACACACACACAGACACACACACAGACACACAGACACACACACACACAGACACACAGAGACACACACACACACACACACAGACACACAGACACACACACACACAGACACACAGAGACACACACACACACACACACAGACACACACAGACACACACACACACACACACAGACACACACACACACAGACACACAGAGACACACACACACACACACACACAGACACACACACAGACACACACACACACACACACACAGACACACAGAGACACACACACACACAGACACACACACAGAGACATATACACACACACATACACACACAGAGACACAGAGACACAGACACACACACACACACACACACACACACACACACAGAGACACACACGCACACACACACAGACACACACACAGAGACATATACACACACACATACACACACAGAGACACAGAGACAGAGACACACACACACACACACACACACACACAGACACACAGAGACACACACACAGACACACAGAGACACACACACACACACACAGACACACACACACACACAGACACACAGAGACACACACACAGACACACACAGAGACACACACACACACACACACACAGACACACAGAGACACACACAGAGACACACATACACACACACACACACACACACACACACAGACACACAGAGACACACACACAGACACACAGAGACACACATACACACACACACACACACACACACAGACACACAGAGACACACACACAGACACACAGAGACACACATACACACACACACACACACACACACACAGACACACACACACACACACACACACGTACACACACACACACACACGTACACACACACACACACACACACACACACACACACACACACACAGACGCACAGGTATCCGTGACACACTAACTATCTGACATGTGTGTTAACCTGCAGGTCTGATTGGTTTCGCTCGGCTCTGCCCTGGAGACCAGTACGAGGTGAGAGAGATCATCATCATCATCATCATCATCATCATCACTTTGTTTCAGTGAAAAGAGTCAAACATGAGAACAACAATCTAGAACCAATGCAAAGGAGGAGATGGTTCATTCTTCTCTTCGGGAG
>JAFEUB010000374.1:210000-225000 GCA_024529925.1 Ophthalmolycus amberensis
CTCAGAGTCTTGATGACACGTGTTCTCAGGATCAACACATCTTCTTTGGTCCTGGAGCTTCTGCTTTTAGTTCCTACAGAAGTTTAAAAGTGACATGGTTTAGTTTATCTATTTATTCAAACAATAACATAAAATTAACAAACATAACAGAGATGAATAATACCACAGTGCAGGGAGAGGCAGAAGCCAACTGGGCTTATTTGAAGCCTCCACCGATATAATATTCAAATTTCAGAATATTACAGAGAACATAAAATGAATATGCATAAGATGTGACTACGTACAATATTACTGACGAGATGTTTTTACAAGATATGAAATATGATAACAACATCAATACGTCACAAACAACAAAAGAAAATGTAATTGTGTGCGATGTGACTTTCTCTGTTTTGCCTCTTGTGTTTCTTCTCTCTGGACTCCTCGTTCTAATCAGGACTCTGCCCCGACCCCCCCGACCCCCCCGGCCTTAAGCTCCTTCTCTCCCACCCCCCCGCCCCCGGCGGTGAGCGGTGCCCAGCGCAGGGCCCAGGCCGTACGGGTGGGAACCCTGATGGTGCAGCTGGAGAAGACCTTAAGGAGCCAGAGCTGCTCTGAGAAGGAGCTCAGACACCTGGACCACCAGGTCCTGCACCTGGCCACCATCCTGAAGGTACCCGTGTGTGTACTTATACACACATCTGTACTCCATGTTTCTAACACGTGTTCACCTCTCAGAACAACCTCTCTCTGCTGAGAGGCTCGTCTTCAGAGGAGATGCTCGCTGTGGAAGAAGTGCTGGGCAGCTTTGACTTCCTGTCACACGACGACAACACTTCCTGTTTGGGCAGCCTGAGACTGAAGGACAGCGGGTGAGTAGATCACAGATCAATAATCAATACACAGCACGCATATCTGAACATCTCTCCGTCTTCATCCCTCAGCGCCAGCTCTCTGCAGCGGAGACTCGGCCAATCAACTCCTGAGGAAGAGTCGCTCATCGCCCCGCTGACTTCTGGGAATTGGGGTCTCGACCAGGCTCTTGAGACTCACCTGGATAGTTGTTGCATCCTGCTGCAGGTACGCTGTGTTTCTATGAGCTTCGTCCTCGTTCATCAACTTTTTACATCAGTGTTTCCGTCTTCTGTGTCTCTTTTCAACATCCAACCATCAAAACGTCTCCTCAGATGATCACAGCGACCGACTTCAGCCCCTCCAGGACGGACCTGCTGCAGGAAGTGACTCTCCAAGCTGACGTTCTGCAGAGAATCAGTTGTGTGCTGCTGGAGAAGAGGAGCAGCATCTCTGCTGGTGACAGTGAGTCTGTTAGTCTGTCTGCTAGAGAAGAAAGGTACTGAACACATGGAAGCATGTACAACAGGTTCACTTGGTGTAGAATCATCCTGTTCTGGCTAAATACAGGGAAACATAACGAGATGTCCTTGTGTTTCAGACAGAAACACGCTTCAGATTCACAGAATGTTGAACCTCAGATTCATTTCACAGGTTAAGTTAACCATCAAAAGTTCTCCTCCAATACTCAGTAGAACATGTGTTCCTAGTCTCTGATCTCTGATCATGTTTCATTGTAAACAACCAATCAGAGGAGAGCTAGTAACGTTAGCAGCACCGCTAACGGCTAACCAACGGAGGTTCACTAGTTACACTATGATGCCTTCAGGCTCTGCTCAGTGAACATGAGTACTGGCTGAAGGTACATTATAACGTTATCGTGATGTGTTCACATGTCATCTGTAAAATGTAGTTTTGGTGATGAACTTGAATAAATCCAGTAGTTTGCCAGTCTAATCAAAATGACGTCACTCAATTATATTATACTTATAATTAAAACTTGAATAAGTTAGTGGGGTTTAAAACACTGTTACTGAATACGAGTTAGTATCTCACGGTCTCAGGACGCAGCCGTCCTCTCCTCCTCACAGACCGACACTATCAGCGCAGAACATCAGTTTACCTTCGTGTTGAGCTCATGTTCAGTCTGTGAGAGCAAAGGTCCCCGTGGAGTCCTCCCGTCGTGGGTCAGCTTCATTGACTTTATGACTTTATGGTCAAACTCAATACCTAACGGCTCAGTGAGTGTTCTCTGTCTGACTCGTGGTGAGACAGGACCTCACTGAGGACCTCAGCAGTGGCGGGCTGTCAGGGCCTGCAAGGCCTTCTCTGCTGGCCTAAACAGAATCACAAAGCTATATCTATAAAAAAAAAAAAAAAAATCTATTTTATAATTTAATAATGTTTCTTAAATACACTACATGTGTATTATAAAAATATTTTCCCCATTATCTTATGTTGTCATTGCACAGCTCCTGGCTTCCTCAGTTGCTCTGCTTCCAGTGCAGCTTGTTTTAAGTAGAGCTTTTATCCAATCAGATCTCACCTCTGTGTCTCTAGGTAGAACAGAGCAGAGGCCTGCAGACTCTCACCTGCAGCCTGTGCAGGTAAAGTAAATGGGGACGATATTGTTGATTGTCATAGTGTTCAACCAATCAGATCTTTAGTTTGACATGTTGGGCGTATTCTTTGACGTGTCAGCGGCCGCTAGCGGCCTATAATGACGTCAGCATTACGTGCAGCTCAGTGTTCATCTGTAGCTTTCCCGCGAGGTGCAGTGTGCTGTGATTGGTCAGTGGGCGAGCACGTGACTATCGTGAAACGAAACTTAACAGCCAGCAGAGGCTGATGGGTAGTGAATCACATCATGTGATGCAGCTCAGCCAATCAAAATGCATTGTGACTGAGTTGAGCTGCACCATGACACAAGGTGCTGAGGAGGAAAGACACTGCAGAGAGGTGCGTTCAACGTTCATGTTGTGAAAGTAAAATGTCACTCTCTTTGGGTCGCGGCTTGTCATGAAGGAATGACGGTGGATCCCACAGCCAGACCAACTGAGAACATTATATTTTCCTGAATTTAGGCTTTTGCATTCTCCAAATGCTCGAGCGTTATTCAAACGACTCGTACCGAACGGTTTAATACGAAGACGTACATAGTTACAGCCTTAAACATGAGCTGTGGCGCCACAATGTGGTTATAAGGTGGTATTTCAGCTGCAGGACAGCAGTGAAGGCCCAGGTATAAAATGCACGGCGCCACTGGAACTCAGTGACGAGCACAGAACACCAGAGACTTTGGATTCTCTTCAGTTCACGCAGATTTATTTGCATCACAAAGTATAAAAGTAAACCGAGCTGTCCGGAGTCAACTCACTTCACAATAGCATTGTTCATTACTTTATACCCCATCTTTATAAAGTACAGAATGCTATGAATTACAATAACAAAGTAGAAGTATAACATTTAGTATTTTTGATGGTTTACTGACTTCAGAGTGTTGAAATGATTTTTGGGACGTGTTCTGGGTCCTCGTAGACAAGCTGATATAATCACTCGTCCTCTCAGCACACATCCCCACATGACACCGTCATCATTAGGGGGCGGTTGTGAATATTAAAGTACCAGCTACGTTAGAATGAATAATCACATGATCAGAACCAGGAGCTCATCAAGTCACATCCATAATGACGAGCCCTTCACTGTCTCCTCCTCAGTCCTCCCAGAGGCCCAGAGGTCGAGGGAGGTGCTGCTGTTCTGGGACGACTGTGTGACGGACGGCGTCTCTCCGTTCTGCTGCGTCTCCGACGCCTTCTGCAGGACGTTAAAGAAGCGTTACGCCCACAAGGTGAAGGCCAAGCAGCCGGGCCAGTCGGACAAAGGTACTGAAGCTGTGAGCTCCTTTAGTTCTTTGTGATTATTCTGGAACCTTCTCTCTATACATCCTGCCTGACGTACGTCTTCCTCATCACATCTTTAAAAACTCTTTAAAAACTCTAAAACAATCATTTAAATTAATCATTTCTTTTTTGCTTTTTTTGGTATTGTGGTCAAACACATGTGCAACGCTGATTACCGTAATATGTGTGGTATTTGTTATGAATGTACGTTGGTACATAGAAGGTGATAAGAAGCTGTACCTGGAGGGCCTTAGGACCCAGGGGAATGTAGGTGAAGCATGAACCTGTAGTCTGTAGCGTGTCAGTGACCTGCAGGAGGAAGTTCTGCTAATACAGAGTTGAGTTAAGAGCAGTTTGTTCTCTCGTGCTCATGTGTTCATTTAAAAACACACAATATGTGTTTTAATATTGTCACGTTTGATCCTGTAACGAGACGTGTCTGTGTGTGTGTGTGTGTGTGTGTGTGTGTGTGTGGTGTGGGGGGGGGGGGGGGGGGGATAATAACGCGTTAACTTGCCCAGCACTAAATAACATACATAAAGACATTAAGTAATTTATTGTTGAATGAGCTGTAAATGTAGTGTTCAGAATGTATTTACATGAATGTTCATTGTGGACATTAACAGAATATGTTTGTGTCGTGATCGTATATTTCTAAGTGTGTTGTTCAAGTCACATTTTATGGAAGCCCATCTCCACCACTGTGAGATCCTGTAAGTCATAATAAGATACTATCTCGTTATTATGAGATAGTAAGTCATAATAATGAGATAGTAAGTCATTATAATGAGATAGTAAGTCATTATAATGAGATAGTAAGTCATAATAATGAGATAGTAAGTCATAATAATGAGATAGTAAGTCATTATAATGAGATAGTAAGTCATAATAATGAGATAGTAAGTCATAATAATGAGATAGTAAGTCATTATAATGAGATAGTAAGTCATAATAATGAGATAGTAAGTCATTATAATGAGATAGTAAGTCATAATAATGAGATAGTAAGTCATAATAATGAGATAGTAAGTCATAATAATGAGATAGTAAGTCATTATAATGAGATAGTAAGTCATTATAATGAGATAGTAAGTCATGTTGGGGTCTGGCGCCACCTGGTGGCTGGCTGAGCTCCTCACAGGCTCTGCCCTCGCCACAAATGACCTGGGATCTGATCCTTGCCCCTTTAAGATGACCCCGCCTTCGGCCACCGGTCAGCCGGACCTTTCATTGGCCGACAAGCCGTCTCCCGCTGTGCGCAGAGACCCGCTTATAAGCGCCAACGCAGCGAAATATCGCTCTCTTCGCTCTGGACTCCGTCCGGTCTCCAAGAAGATTCACAGAGGACCCGATCGATCAACCCCCTCCCCCTCATCTCAGCACGCACGTGTCCTTTTTCGCTGGCCGAAAACCGACCACGTCTATTCTGAGTTTAAGGCCTCGGACCGCGAGAAGCCGCTCTGACGCAGCCGCTTCCCCCCCTTTCGTGTACACGCCACGGTACAAGGAAGACCAAAACATCTTCCTTCACCGACCATTACCGGGAGACTACGAACGACACGTGTCTTAGCCGACGTTGGAAACCACAGGCCCTCCTCTCTGCAGCGAGGACGGTCGAACCAGCAGCCGCTCACCAGCCGCTCTGACTAGCCGCTCACTAGCCGCTCACTAGCCGCTCACCAGCGACGCCGCTCACCAGCCGCTCACCAGCCGCTCACCAGCCGCTCACCAGCCGCTGACCAGCTGCGTGAAAAGCCGCTCTTCCCAGCCGCTTTTCTTTTTTCTCCTGGAGGGGAAAAAACCATTCATCGACCACCACTCGACAACGTTGTCAAAACGCATCTCAGAGTAAGAGTCTCGGTGTCTGGGCGTAGCTTAGCTTAAATTAACTTAAGTTTAATTCAGGCCATTCATTTATATGTTATTATTCCCGTGTTTTTGTCGTGTTAAAGTCATTGTTTTCGTTTTGCTGAGAGATTGCGCAATCGTCCACGGAGCTCAGAAGCCCGTCGTTGCCGCTTCCTGTTTGACTGTTTGCTTTGGGATTATTTGATTTTCACTTGTTCTTGCTCTTTCCTTGAATCAATTCTGTGAGTGGAGTGTGGAAACGCGACTATCAAGCACAAGTGTCGTAAGTTCGCAACGCGACAACGGCAGCTTGTGTTTGATACGCTCGGCGACCCTCACTTCCACTACGACGCGACATCGCACGCAGAAACTCTGATTCCTCTCTCTCTGCCCCTTTTATTCCTCTTGTTTTCCGTAATTTACACACACATAGAGCTCCGGATTGTGGGTGAAACGCTCACCTATTGTTCTAACTCACGTGTGCGCCGTCACACGTGATCACATACAGCCGACCCCCCCCCCACACCGCCATTTTGTCTAAGTCACTCGACTACGCCATCTGGTGGTAGGTTTTAGCTATAGCGCTTTAAGGCTTCTCCCCTTTTTGTCTGCGTCACTCGACGCCGCCATCTTTGTAGTTTTTAGCGGTAGCTTTAAGCCCCCCTTCCTTTACATACACAGACCCATACACACACACACACATACTTGTATTACATACATCATCACCCATTTTATTCATTTGTTAGGTTAGGCATATAAAATTGTATGATAGCGTTGTTGGTTGTGATATTAATTGATCTGATCACTTATTATTTCGATTTAATAAATTCTGTTATATTTTAAAGAGCAGTCGTTTGTGATTACTTGTGCATATTTGTGTAATAAGGTCTGGATGTAGTGGCCTGTGTACGAACTTAAACCTTCACTGTCACTTCGAATGAATAGTCGCACACGACTATTAACATTACGAGTGGCCACTAATTATGAGACTTAGTTTATCGTTTGGTTATTAGTCCCTGTTTACAGGGTGGTGCCCCGTTGTTATTAATAATCATTAATAATTGTTACTTACATTAATAATTCTATTGATGTCAAGAATTCAGTTTCTTAAATGCTGATAACCCAAACACGCCCCTCTACGTTCCCAACATATTGGTGCCCCGTGTGAGGCCACGTTATTCCAGTCTTATTACAGTATATATGCATAATAATCCATAATTATTTTTGAATAATTAATTTTCCAAAATTTAATTTTTTTCGAAATTTTTTTTTTTTTTCTGCTTTTGAATGATCCAAATTTCTGAAACTTATTTTCCAAAATAGGTAGACCTTTGATATTCAAAATTTTCCCTTATTGTAATTTAATTTTTGATTTTAATTTTGATTTTAATCTTAATTTTAATTGAATTTAAATTTTTCCGAAATTCTTATTTCGTTTCCTTTCAGGTTCAATTACTCGTTTCATTTCCTAAACTAACAGTCAGCTGTGTAGTAGGTTTGATCGTTTATTTGTAATACCAATACTTTGTTTTCTTAAATCCCTCAAAGAAGTTATACACAGCTGCCATAGGCCAAAGCGCTAAGCCACGTTAGCATTTTGTACCTTTGGTTGCCAAGCAGTAGTGATATCGCAGAGTAGTACAGTAGAAATTTGTAAGTCACAGAACTAGGCAATTCACTGTGCTCCTGCATTAACAGTAAACGCTAACAGTTTCTTACTAACAGTAGGGAATCAATAACCACTAGGAGTCGCGCTTATTAAAAGAGAATGAGCGACCACAAAGACTCCCTTCCTGGAGCTGTAGCTCCAGAAGACGCCGCGTTACGAGATACGGTGGCCAAACTCCTCAAGGTCACACAAGCTGACAGAGAGCAGTTCGATACATATGACACCGATACGTGTCGGGAGAGATTAGAAGAGTTAGTGGAGTATGTAAACGACCCGGATGGTAAGCCAAAACGCCTGATTCAAAGCGTGATTGGATCAATCTTCTTCGCCTATCATCAGAAAATGCAGCTGCAAGCTGCCCGAACCCGGGCACAGAGCGACGAGCAGCAACGCGAGATCTGGACACTCCGAACAGAGGTTCAGGAGTTGTCACGTGACTGTAGAGCCCTACAGTCAGAAAATAGTAGCCGGCGCAATGACCTCAAGGAGGCCAACCTAGTACTCTCTAAGGCATTAGAGAGTAACGACAGACTGAGAGCGCTTCAAGGTGTTCCAGCAACCCCGGTAGGTACCGCTACCCCCTATCGAGCCCCTCAGCCCAGTCATTTCTTGGTCTCGGCTCCCTCATTCCCCGAGACCCGAACCACCTTGCATTTCTTGAAAGCGACATCCCCAACCAGGAGGAGAGAGGACCAACACCAGGTCCTAGACGGCCCAGGTGGTTTCAAACCCACCTCAGGCGAACGCAATCCTCCACGCAGTTCACGCCCGCGACAAGAACTGACCACCTCCCCCTCAGGGAGGGAGGATGATCGTCGTTACCACCATCGCGAGTATGGAGACTCAGACGACTCGGACGGCCCAGGCCCCATCAACCTTGGAGGCCTGCGTACTCGACAGATTGAGTCCCTTGCAAAAGACGTAGAGCGCTTCGATCCCGATAATCACGACTCGAGCATCGATGACTACCTAAGGGAGATCGATCGCAGCCTCCTCGACCTATCGCGTCCCTCATCGCGCGAAAAGCTAAAGCTAGTGTGGAAAACCACTGCGCGAAGCGTCCACGCTTTCATGGAAACGCTCCAGCCGAGCATCCGCGACCGCTATTCATCCCTTTGTCACGCCCTCAGGGAGGAGTACTCCCTGTACACCGACCCAGCTTCTGCCACCCTCGGCGCCTTTGCCATTTCCCAGGAAAGGCTAGAGTCTCCGAGAGACTACTTCAGGCGCTTGAGATCTGCGTACTTCCAAGGACATAACGCCCCAGGTCTAGAAGAAGACCATGCCTTCAAGTCGCTATTCTTGCACAATCTCCACGACAACGTGAGATACGATGTTACTATGCACTGCAGAACGAGTAACCTCACCATGCCAGAGATTAGGAAGTACGCGCAACTTGCATGGGAGACACGCGGACGGCCGACAAATCGGTACGAAGACACCGCCATAGTCTTAGGCATCCAACAGTCGAGCGACTCCGACCTAGCGTCGGAAGACGACGAGAGGCCTTGGCCTAGCGAGCCCTGGTCACCCCCGAGGAATCGAAGGACCAACGGAACCAGGGGGGTGAAAGACGCCCTCAAGGGCAACGTCAGGTAACACTGACTAGCAGCCCACCTGACTAAGCCAGGTGACCTTTCCCCCTGCTGCCAAGTCGACGTGGTAGGGGGGGGAAAGAGAACTCAGCCCACTTCCGGAAACGACCACTCCCAATTTCGCACCTTGTTCTTCAACCTTCTTGGGCGACCTTGTTCGCAAAGGCAATGCCCGTTATGTATATATCTATACATATTCTTCAGTCTTACTGGGGGGTCATAACACTCTTGCTCTCCCCGACTCCGGGTCAGAAACGAGCCTCATGTGTTCCCCCACCTTTTCGCATACACCTCTAGGGTGCCACAACCTTAGAGGCCCTTCGAGCACCCTTTCGACCACCCAAGCTCGTAAGATCTTTTGTCAACTAAGCTTTGTTCTCCTGCTCTGTCAGCATGATCCACCTCCAGCTTGTTCAACGAAGCCACCGCCTTCTTTCAGCCGAGTCATCGCCCGGGCCTGTCAAGTCGCCAGTGCCGTAGGTAACTGAACTTGACCTGCGCGCCGGACCTGTCTCCATCTCTAATTAGGAGGATGGGGGGAGGGAGATATCACCAGCCCGCCATGACACACTCCAGAGTGGAACCGTTCGCGACGCTTCCCTGAGTGCTGGCGGTAACGTGGGATATCCGCCCTCGCCACTTGAACAGCGCGAGGGGGGTGGGCTCTCTGACAACAGAAACTTAGAGAGATGCACTTCGCAGGAAGTGCACTCTAATCTCGCCAGTGTCGAAACCAACCGGCAGAATGGCGGCTTACTATTGACTACTAACGTTTAACTGCATGCTTCAACTCACCCTGTAGACATGCACTAACCGCTAACACATCCAACTTCAACCAGAACAGTGGCATGACCTGAAAAACCATTGCGACTGTAACCTTGTGCTCCACTCTCATAAACAACCCTTTGCATGCTTTATAGACTCTACCAGAAGTAACCAAAGGAGACATAACCTAGGCCGTAGCAGTAAGATTTAACCCAGGACCTCATCCGAGAAGGCTCAGCTGTCAACAGCTGGAGCAGCGAAAATCCCAGCCGAGCTAATCACACTAGCCGTGCTCACGAAATCTGTAAATCTGCTACCACTACTGTTATGCAACCCTCACAGGTACCTCTGGCCTATAGTCTTGGCAACGCAACTCCAATATCGATAGATTCTAAAACTTAGACACAGGACTCGCTCTAAATCTACCGGTCAGAGAGAGATAGACGCACATATCATGTACCAATAGATCCAGAAGCGACAGACTAACTGGATTCCCTCCTATTCATAACACCACGTAGCCAACCTACGACTGCTCCGCCGACGGACTCCAGTCCTGTCTAGGAGTGGAACCAGTAACCACTGTGTGCCCCTCACCTGCTTCTTGTCTTTCTATTCTTTCCTTCTCTCTCTTTTGTGTTGTGTTTTGTTTATTTGGGTTGTTACTTTCTTTGACACTATGCCGCAATGCTAGATTATCACAACATCATAATAGCGATTGAATTATTTGGGAATAATGTTTTGCTCACCTATGATTTGAATTGTGTATGATAGTAGATGTAGGGAGAAGTAGTTAAAGTCATCTGCCCAGATGCCACCTTAGTTAGTACCCAGACACCAGTGAACTCTGAACTCTGAACTCTGAACATTGAACACTGCCTGCTAACCACTGTTTTTGATCCCAGGAATATATGGACAGTTTGTTTTTCCCTATCACATGGATGTAAGTGCCAGCCCTTGGTTTGCTCTAAAGACCGTGACCCGCATCCCGATCTTCAGACCAAAGGGGGGATGTTGGGGTCTGGCGCCACCTGGTGGCTGGCTGAGCTCCTCACAGGCTCTGCCCTCGCCACAAATGACCTGGGATCTGATCCTTGCCCCTTTAAGATGACCCCGCCTTCGGCCACCGGTCAGCCGGACCTTTCATTGGCCGACAAGCCGTCTCCCGCTGTGCGCAGAGACCCGCTTATAAGCGCCAACGCAGCGAAATATCGCTCTCTTCGCTCTGGACTCCGTCCGGTCTCCAAGAAGATTCACAGAGGACCCGATCGATCAACCCCCTCCCCCTCATCTCAGCACGCACGTGTCCTTTTTCGCTGGCCGAAAACCGACCACGTCTATTCTGAGTTTAAGGCCTCGGACCGCGAGAAGCCGCTCTGACGCAGCCGCTTCCCCCCCTTTCGTGTACACGCCACGGTACAAGGAAGACCAAAACATCTTCCTTCACCGACCATTACCGGGAGACTACGAACGACACGTGTCTTAGCCGACGTTGGAAACCACAGGCCCTCCTCTCTGCAGCGAGGACGGTCGAACCAGCAGCCGCTCACCAGCCGCTCTGACTAGCCGCTCACTAGCCGCTCACTAGCCGCTCACCAGCGACGCCGCTCACCAGCCGCTCACCAGCCGCTCACCAGCCGCTCACCAGCCGCTGACCAGCTGCGTGAAAAGCCGCTCTTCCCAGCCGCTTTTCTTTTTTCTCCTGGAGGGGAAAAAACCATTCATCGACCACCACTCGACAACGTTGTCAAAACGCATCTCAGAGTAAGAGTCTCGGTGTCTGGGCGTAGCTTAGCTTAAATTAACTTAAGTTTAATTCAGGCCATTCATTTATATGTTATTATTCCCGTGTTTTTGTCGTGTTAAAGTCATTGTTTTCGTTTTGCTGAGAGATTGCGCAATCGTCCACGGAGCTCAGAAGCCCGTCGCTTCCTGTTTGACTGTTTGCTTTGGGATTATTTGATTTTCACTTGTTCTTGCTCTTTCCTTGAATCAATTCTGTGAGTGGAGTGTGGAAACGCGACTATCAAGCACAAGTGTCGTAAGTTCGCAACGCGACAACGGCAGCTTGTGTTTGATACGCTCGGCGACCCTCACTTCCACTACGACGCGACATCGCACGCAGAAACTCTGATTCCTCTCTCTCTGCCCCTTTTATTCCTCTTGTTTTCCGTAATTTACACACACATAGAGCTCCGGATTGTGGGTGAAACGCTCACCTATTGTTCTAACTCACGTGTGCGCCGTCACACGTGATCACATACAGCCGACCCCCCCCCCACACCGCCATTTTGTCTAAGTCACTCGACTACGCCATCTGGTGGTAGGTTTTAGCTATAGCGCTTTAAGGCTTCTCCCCTTTTTGTCTGCGTCACTCGACGCCGCCATCTTTGTAGTTTTTAGCGGTAGCTTTAAGCCCCCCTTCCTTTACATACACAGACCCATACACACACACACACATACTTGTATTACATACATCATCACCCATTTTATTCATTTGTTAGGTTAGGCATATAAAATTGTATGATAGCGTTGTTGGTTGTGATATTAATTGATCTGATCACTTATTATTTCGATTTAATAAATTCTGTTATATTTTAAAGAGCAGTCGTTTGTGATTACTTGTGCATATTTGTGTAATAAGGTCTGGATGTAGTGGCCTGTGTACGAACTTAAACCTTCACTGTCACTTCGAATGAATAGTCGCACACGACTATTAACATTACGAGTGGCCACTAATTATGAGACTTAGTTTATCGTTTGGTTATTAGTCCCTGTTTACAGGGTGGTGCCCCGTTGTTATTAATAATCATTAATAATTGTTACTTACATTAATAATTCTATTGATGTCAAGAATTCAGTTTCTTAAATGCTGATAACCCAAACACGCCCCTCTACGTTCCCAACAGTCATTATAATGAGATAGTAAGTCATTATAATGAGATAGTAAGTCATATAATGAGATAGTAAGTCATAATAATGAGATAGTAAGTCATATAATGAGATAGTAAGTCATTATAATGAGATAGTAAGTCATAATAATGAGATAGTAAGTCATAATAATGAGATAGTAAGTCATTATAATGAGATAGTAAGTCATATAATGAGATAGTAAGTCATAATAATGAGATAGTAAGTCATATAATGAGATAGTAAGTCATAATAATGAGATAGTAAGTCATAATAATGAGATAGTAAGTCATTATAATGAGATAGTAAGTCATTATAATGAGATAGTAAGTCATTATAATGAGATAGTAAGTCATAATAATGAGATAGTAAGTCATAATAATGAGATAGTAAGTCATTATAATGAGATAGTAAGTCATAATAATGAGATAGTAAGTCATAATAATGAGATAGTAAGTCATTATAATGAGATAGTAAGTCATTATAATGAGATAGTAAGTCATAATAATGAGATAGTAAGTCATAATAATGAGATAGTAAGTCATTATAATGAGATAGTAAGTCATAATAATGAGATAGTAAGTCATAATAATGAGATAGTAAGTCATTATAATGAGATAGTAAGTCATAATAATGAGATAGTAAGTCATAATAATGAGATAGTAAGTCATTATAATGAGATAGTAAGTCATTATAATGAGATAGTAAGTCATAATAATGAGATAGTAAGTCATTATAATGAGATAGTAAGTCATAATAATGAGATAGTAAGTCATAATAATGAGATAGTAAGTCATTATAATGAGATAGTAAGTCATAATAATGAGATAGTAAGTCATAATAATGAGATAGTAAGTCATTATAATGAGATAGTAAGTCATTATAATGAGATAGTAAGTCATAATAATGAGATAGTAAGTCATTATAATGAGATAGTAAGTCATTATAATGAGATAGTAAGTCATTATAATGAGATAGTAAGTCATTATAATGAGATAGTAAGTCATTATAATGAGATAGTAAGTCATAATAATGAGATAGTAAGTCATTAATAATGAGATAGTAAGTCATTATAATGAGATAGTAAGTCATTAATAATGAGATAGTAAGTCATTATAATGAGATAGTAAGTCATTATAATGAGATAGTAAGTCATTATAATGAGATAGTAAGTCATAATAATGAGATAGTAAGTCATTATAATGAGATAGTAAGTCATTATAATGAGATAGTAAGTCATAATAATGAGATAGTAAGTCATTATAATGAGATAGTAAGTCATTATAATGAGATAGTAAGTCATTATAATGAGATAGTAAGTCATAATAATGAGATAGTAAGTCATTATAATGAGATAGTAAGTCATTATAATGAGATAGTAAGTCATTATAATGAGATAGTAAGTCATTATAATGAGATAGTAAGTCATTATAATGAGATAGTAAGTCATTATAATGAGATAGTAAGTCATATAATGAGATAGTAAGTCATTATAATGAGATAGTAAGTCATTATAATGAGATAGTAAGTCATTATAATGAGATAGTAAGTCATTATAATGAGATAGTAAGTCATTATAATGAGATAGTAATAATAATGAGATAGTAAGTCATAATAATGAGATAGTAAGTCATTATAATGAGATAGTAAGTCACTATAATGAGATAGTAAGTCATTATAATGAGATAGTAAGTCATTATAATGAGATAGTAATAATAATGAGATAGTAAGTCATTATAATGAGATAGTAATAATAATGAGATAGTAAGTCATAATAATGAGATAGTAAGTCATTATAATGAGATAGTAAGTCATTATAATGAGATAGTAAGTCATTATAATGAGATAGTAATAATAATGAGATAGTAAGTCATAATAATGAGATAGTAAGTCATTATAATGAGATAGTAAGTCACTATAATGAGATAGTAAGTCATTATGAGATACTATCTCATTATAATGACTTACAGGATCTCATCTTGTCCTCACAGTGGTGAGATGTGCTTCTATACCTTTTGTCCACATTGAATCTGGTGAAAGAGAAAAGAAACTCAGCAGGTTGATGAACTCGACTGATTTTCCTGTAAAGTTTTACTGGAGATTCTCCTTCAGCAGAAAACAAGAACTAAAGTCTCTCAGCTCCTAATCTCTGATCAGTGTTTCACAGACTGAACTCCTTTATTTCCTCCTCCTCCTCCTCCTCCTCCTCCTCCTCCTCAGTCTTTTCTCAGCTCCTCCAGGAGCTCCAGGCGGTCTGTGGGTCGGTACCCGGCCTTCGTCCAGTCTGCAGCCCAGAGAGAGTGACTCTCTTCCAGCTGTGTGTGTATCTGAAGCGCTGCAGCGTCCAGCAGCTGGGAGATCACGTCTCACGTCTCTCCAGAGAACGTTTGTCTTCTTTAAACTCTCCACTGACATCACTCATCCACTGACATCAATCATCCACTGACATCAACCATCCACTGACATCAACCATCCACTGACATCA
>JAFEUB010000374.1:227500-242500 GCA_024529925.1 Ophthalmolycus amberensis
TGTCAGAGAGAGAGAGAGAGAGAGAGTGTGTGTGTGTCAGAGAGAGAGAGAGAGAGAGAGAGAGAGAGAGTGTGTGTGTCAGAGAGAGAGAGAGAGTGTGTGTGTGTCAGAGAGAGAGAGAGAGAGAGAGAGAGAGAGAGAGAGAGAGAGAGAGAGAGAGAGAGAGAGACAGAGAGAGAGAGGGAGACAGAGAGGGAGAGAGAGAGAGAGGGAGAGAGCGAGAGAGTGTGTGTGTGTCAGAGAGAGAGAGAGAGAGAGAGAGTGTGTGTGTGTCAGAGAGAGAGAGAGAGAGTGTGTGAGTGTGTGTGTGTGTGTCTGTGTGTGTGTGTGTGTGTGTGTATATAAAGTATCAACAACACAACACGATTCATCATTAATCAGATGTGAACAAACAAAAACACTTCCTTCCTTCCTTCCCTCCAGCTCCCCTTGTTTCCTTTCCTTCTTCGTGTGGCTTCAGCATGTTGACGTCTGCTGCTTATTAAACTGCAACACTACTTTTTTTATTTGCACAGAACAACACATGTAACAGTGCTCAAACAACAACAACAACACTGTTTGTGCTCATCTGAGACGGACAGTCTGTGGTGTTTGTTTTGAGTCACTCTGAACACCAGGCGGGTGGAGTTCAGGCCCAAGTAGGACAGGGAGCGTCAGAAAGATCAGCTGAGATTTAAAGTGAAAACGTTGCAGTTGTGATGTTCTGGTGGTCTCTGCTGTGTTTCAGAGTACGTCCTGTCAGCTCTGAGGAGCCCCAAAAGGAGGCGGGCTCTAAATAAGCTAAGGAGGCGGAGCATCACAGAGCTCCTCCCACTGAGATGCACACTGCAGACTCTGGCCGCGCTGCAGGTCGACTCCAACCACAAAGTCTGCAAAGCTGCAGCCAGCTGTCTGTGTAGAGCTGCAGGCTGCAAGGCCTTCAGGAGCCAGGTAGAGACCACAGCATGCTGACATTAACATGCATATTAATCAGTGGCGGGCCGTGCATTTCATACCTGGGCCTTCACTGCTGTCTTACCACCTAATAACCTCATGGTGGCGCCACAGCTGCGGTTATTTGTTTCTAGGTGTAACATCACGTATTCGTTTTCAACCGTTCGGTACGAGGCTTACAAACCCAACAATAATACTGGTGCATTTGGAAAATGCAGAAGCTTAAATTGTGGTAAATATAACGTTTTCGGTGGACACCGGTCTGTCTGTCTGTTTAGTTTCCGGGTCAGCGTCTGACCCGGAAACTAAACAACACGCACAAACTCACGCTGCATTCTCCCCGCAGCGTTCAGCTGTTCCACTGATTCAAACAGGGCGAAGCAATCGCCACACAATCCCCATTTCTCCAGACCATCATTCATCAAAGAAAACAGCCCAAACGGATTCAGTGATCCGGAGCCGAACCCCACGCAGGACGGGACCCGAACCCCACGCAGGACGGGACCCGAACCCCACGCAGGACGGGACCCGAACCCCACGCAGGACGGGACCCGAACCCCACGCAGGACGGGACCCTAAACCCACGCAGGACGGGACCCGAACCCCACGCAGGACGGGACCCGAACCCCACGCAGGATGGGACCCGAACCCCACGCAGGACGGGACCCTAAACCCACGCAGGACGGGACCCGAACCCCACGCAGGATGGGACCCGAACCCCACGCAGGACGGGACCCGAACCCCACGCAGGATGGGACCCGAACCCCACGCAGGATGGGACCCGAACCCCACGCAGGACGGGACCCGAACCCCACGCAGGACGGGACCCGAACCCCACGCAGGACGGGACCCGAACCCCACGCAGGACGGGACCCGAACCCCACGCAGGACGGGACCCGAACCCCACGCAGGACGGGACCCGAACCCCACGCAGGACGGGACCCTAAACCCACGCAGGACGGGACCCGAACCCCACGCAGGACGGGACCCGAACCCCACGCAGGACGGGACCCGAACCCCACGCAGGACGGGACCCGAAACCCACGCAGGACGGGACCCGAACCCCACGCAGGACGGGACCCGAACCCCACGCAGGACGGGACCCGAACCCCACGCAGGACGGGACCCGAACCCCACGCAGGACGGGACCCGAACCCCACGCAGGACGGGACCCGAACCCCACGCAGGACGGGACCCTAAACCCACGCAGGACGGGACCCGAACCCCACGCAGGACGGGACCCGAACCCCACGCAGGACGGGACCCGAACCCCACGCAGGACGGGACCCTAAACCCACGCAGGACGGGACCCGAACCCCACGCAGGATGGGACCCGAACCCCACGCAGGACGGGACCCGAACCCCACGCAGGATGGGACCCGAACCCCACGCAGGATGGGACCCGAACCCCACGCAGGACGGGACCCGAACCCCACGCAGGACGGGACCCGAACCCCACGCAGGACGGGACCCGAACCCCACGCAGGACGGGACCCGAACCCCACGCAGGACGGGACCCGAACCCCACGCAGGACGGGACGCTTCGTCATTAACGGACAATGCATACGGTCAACATCGATGTAATTAACACGACGACAAGAGCGAACTCACAAGAACCGTCACACACATTCACAACAAAGCATGACAAAACAATCCAGCAACGCTCACATTAAAGAGCAAGGGCCATTCAAATATTACATCAGGGAACAATATATAATATACATATCTAATATCCATAAACGACACGATTGGCAAAATTAACACACTGCAGATATAAAGAAAACAAAAGCAGTTTCACTTACCAAATGCTGTTCTATTTAAATACAAAGTCCATCCTCCTGTCAGTCCAATAACGCGGCTGTGCATCCTGCGTTTCAGTTCCAGCAAGAGGTCAAGAGGTCAAGAGGTCCTTTTCAGTGTTCTATTCTTCTTAACTTGTTCAATGTGGAGCTCCGTTTCCCTGCGAACTTGTTGGTTGATCTGGAGATCCACTCGGGTCCTTCCAAACGTTTTTAAGAGCACCGTAGCTTGTACTGTCCCGCCGTACTTTGGTGTCGTGTAGCGGCTTTGCTCAGGCAGCTCAGGTTAGTAACTCCAGCACGGCTCCGTACACCGAGACGTTCAGTCGCAAATAACATCCCCATCAACACAGTCTGCATCTCTTCTCCGACCCCGTCAGCCAGGAACACCGTTCATAGTTTGCGGACTGAAAGTGGCGCACACATCCTTTCCCTGGCTGCGTCAGGCTGCTGGCTGTGGGGTTGACCGGCCGTTTCTTACAATGTCCAGTTTGTCCGGAAATGTCCTTCATGAGAAAGGCGTTCCCAGTAACTCCGCCACTGAATCAGCTTCTCCTGCTCCTTCCGCCATTTGATGTTAAAAAACAAAGCTCAGTAAAACAAACAAAAAATGCCATCATGTCTTCCATATCTTTCCACTTGAACTCTGACTGCTGCAACCTCAGTTCTGCTAGCAAACACAAGTTTCACTTTAGTCACGTGCTCGCCCGCTGACCAATCACAGCACACTCTGCAGCGCGTGCACCTGGACATGAGCGGCACGTAATGCTGACGTCATTATAGGCCGCTAGCGGCCGCTGACACGTCAAAGAATACGCCCAACATGTCAAACTAAAGATCTGATTGGTTGAACACGATGACAATCAACAATATCGTCCCCATGTACTTTAACCTGCACTGCACAGAGCCGAGTCTGCAGGCCTCTGGCTCAGTTCTACCTAGAGACACAGAGGTGAAAATATTTATATAAATTATAATACATGGTGTATTTAAGAAAAAATATTAAATTATAAAATAGATATAGCTTTGTGATTCTGTTTAGGCCAGCAGAGAAGCGCACCACTGATATTAATATCTCCTCCTCCTCCTCCTCCTCCTCCTCCTCCTCAGGCCATCGTTTACTACACAGAGAGTTTGAGGAGCCCTGATCTTCAGACCCAACGTGGCTCCTGTCTGGCTCTGAAGCGCCTCAGGGCCACAGAGAGCGTGGACCACATATCAGATTTGTGGAGATCAGCTGATGAAGATCTTTGCAGCGCTGCCAGAGAAACTGTCCTCTCTTTTGGTACAAACATGAATCATATTTAAATTCATTGGTATATAATGATATTGTTCTTGTTATTATGATCTCTATCTGTTGGTGTGCAGGTAAAAGGGGCCACCGGGCCTTCCAGAGGATGGAGCAGCTGTGCACTGAAAGGCAGGAGGAGGTCCACCAGAACCAGGAGACTGAGAGCACCTTCCTCTAGGAAACACGTGTGGACCTTCGAGAGGTCTTCTCTCTGGTGGGATCCGACATGAAGAGCCTCA
This sequence comes from Ophthalmolycus amberensis, assembly GCA_024529925.1. NCBI lineage: Eukaryota > Metazoa > Chordata > Actinopteri > Perciformes > Zoarcidae > Ophthalmolycus > Ophthalmolycus amberensis. The sequence continues at coordinate 231,763 of JAFEUB010000374.1, forward strand.
GAGCCCAGAGGACGTGTCCGTGAAGTCTGAAGAGCTCTGTGGTTCCTTCATGATGGATGAGGAAGAGGAGCTTTCTCTGCTTCATCCTCAGACTTTACTGGAAACGTGAATTTATTTTGTTGAGTTTTTGCATAAAGAAGAATGACTTCATTTAAAGGTTGTTTTATTGCAAAGTGAAGGAGAAATGTATTCATATTATACACAATGTCAGAAGTGTGATTAAGAAGCATAATGAGCCAATGACAGCGGCCCAGGTTCAAACAGAGAGCGGGTTCTGTTCAATTCTACTTCATCGTTTATCAGCTTCTGACCATAATGGAGCTGCTGAGATGTGACATTCAGGGCCTCCAGAGGATCGTAGGTCAAACCAGCATTTAAACGCTTTCACTCTGTTCTTCACAACCTGAATTTACTGCAGTTTCATACTTTGCTTTGTTTTGGGCGAGTTGTCATTGGAGATACGCATTGATGCATTGAATAGCATTTATTAGCATTGATTAGCATTGATTAGTATTGATGCATTGATTAGCATTGATTAGTGTTGATTAGTGTTGATTAGCATTGATAGCATTGATTAGCATTGATGCATTGATTAGCATTGATTAGTGTTGATTAGCATTGATGCATTGATTAGCATTGATTAGTGTTGATTAGCATTGATTAGCATTGATTAGCGTTGATTAGCATTGATTAGCATTGATTAGCGTTGATTAGCATTGATGCATTGATTAGCATTGATTAGTGTTGATTAGCATTGATTAGCATTGATTAGTGTTGATTAGCATTGATTAGCGTTGATTAGCATTGATGCATTGATTAGCATTGATTAGTGTTGATTAGCATTGATGCATTGATTAGCATTGATTAGTGTTGATTAGCATTGATTAGCATTGATTAGCGTTGATTAGCATTGATGCATTGATTAGCATTGATTAGCATTGATTAGCATTGATTAGCATTGATTAGCATTGATTAGCGTTGATTAGCATTGATGCATTGATTAGTGTTGATTAGCATTGATGCATTGATTAGCATTGATTAGTGTTGATTAGCATTGATGCATTGATTAGCATTGATTAGCGTTGATTAGCATTGATTAGTGTTGATTAGCATTGATGCATTGATTATCATTGATTAGCGTTGATTAGCATTGATGCATTGATTAGTGTTGTTGATTAGCATTGATGCATTGATTAGCATTGATTAGCGTTGATTAGCATTGATGCATTGATTAGTGTTGATTAGCATTGATGCATTGATTAGTGTTGATTAGCATTGATGCATTGATTAGTGTTGATTAGCATTGATGCATTGATTAGCATTGATGCATTGATGCATTGATTAGTGTTGATTAGCATTGATGCATTGATTAGCGTTGATTAGCATTGATGCATTGATTAGTGTTGATTAGCATTGATGCATTGATTAGTGTTGATTAGCATTGATGCATTGATTAGCATTGATGCATTGATGCATTGATTAGTGTTGATTAGCATTGATGCATTGATTAGTGTTGATTAGCATTGATGCATTGATTAGCATTGATGCATTGATTAGTGTTGATTAGCATTGATGCATTGATTAGCATTGATGCATTGATTAGTGTTGATTAGCATTGATGCATTGATTAGTGTTGATTAGCATTGATGCATTGATTAGTGTTGATTAGCATTGATGCATTGATTAGCATTGATGCATTGATGCATTGATTAGTGTTGATTAGCATTGATGCATTGATTAGTGTTGATTAGCATTGATGCATTGATTAGCATTGATGCATTGATTAGCATTGATGCATTGATTAGCGTTGATTAGCATTGATGCATTGATTAGTGTTGATTAGCATTGATGCATTGATTAGCATTGATGCATTGATTAGCATTGATGCATTGATTAGCATTGATGCATTGATTAGCATTGATTTAGCCTGAAGAAGAGTTCAGTTCTGAGGCAACAATGAACAAAGAATAGTAAGACTTTATAAAAGATACAAAACGGGTGCTAAACTGATGCTTTAATGCATGAAAGAGTTAAAGATGTCACTCAAAACTTAAAAAATATGACTTCATACATTCATTAATGTGCCACTAAATCAGCTGGAATCCAGTTCTGCAGCTGTTATTTTCATTATAAATAATGATTTAGTTGATTAATGGATTGTTTGTTTTGTCTTGTTTTTCTTTGATTATTTTGTTCAGAAGCTGTAAATTCTTATCTTATTATTTCCACCTGAAATAAAGCTGGAAAGAGCTTGTGTTGTAACCTTCATATTCACTTCAGTGTTGTTGATTCTTTCATGGTTCTCTTGGATAATTGATGATCAATGATCAATATTTCTGAGGTCTGCTTTGGCTTCAGCCGTCACCACTCGACCAGGCGTGTGCTGCCCTCTGCTGGACTGGTGGAGTGAAGTGAGGCTGAGGATGCACACAGAATGTGCTCTGCTCTCATGCTGTCCTGGGAGCTTCTTGTTGACAGCAGTCTATAGTTCCATATTTACGACGTTTTATATGAGACATTGAATGCGTTGAAATCACGTCTTCGTGTCATATCACCGGCCAGCGTAATATGATTTTGGAGAAATACGTTTAAAGTAACCAACATCGCGTCTCTTTCAACCTACAACTGAACAAACCATCAACATTTTAAAACAAATTGTTTTGTGACACGTTGATATTGTAACCGTAGTTTAGCCGGTTGAAAAGACGGTGAAAATAGGTCGAAGACGTTCAGACCCCATATCAACACGTTTTCAACCAGAAATCAACGTTGAAATCTGGGTTAGTGCTCACTGGGACTACAGAAACACCTCTACAGTGGTGATCACTGTGTGTCTTTATTAGTTATTAGGATTATTAGTTAGTTATTAAGTACAGTGATCATGTGAACACACACAAACTTATCAAAAGTCTCTCCAGCGTGATCACAGCTGATCTCAGCTGTGATCACAGCTGATCTCAGCTGTGATCACAGCTGATCTCAGCTGTGATCACAGCTGATCTCAGCTGTGATCACAGCTGATCTCAGCTGATCAGCTGATCAGCTGATCAGCTGATCTCAGCTGATCAGCTGATCCTCCGTCATCAGAAACAGACGTCGCTTCATGTGACGCTTCAGAGGAAAGGACGTCTCATGTCTCCTAACATATTTCCTCGTTCCTCTCTCCTCGCATGGTTTCCTCCATGCATCCCTGGTGGGAGGGACTAGGACGCAAGGAAAGGACCCAAGTGAGGGAAACGGGGATGCAGTTAAGGCTACATCCACATTACTCCGTTTCTATTTGGAAGCAGATTTTTCAAATAGAAACGATCTCCGTCCACACGGCCGTTTCAGCATCATTCTCCAGTTGATCTGCATCCACACGGCAGCCTTCGAAGACGGGCAGCACGTGACCATTAACGTACACTGGGCATGCGCGTGATGGATTGCTTGCTTCGTTTAAAAAAATACGACGGAAGTAGTATGAAGAGCTGCTTCTCTCCTCCTGAAATATTAAACACGGAAAATACATTTTAAATAAACAAGTTCTACGAGAGATGAAAGAGGAGAAGAAGAAACACACCGCGTGTACAACTACTCAGAAAGTACCTTTGGAGGACTTTAGTTTCTCAAAACCTTTTATATTACTGAGACACGGTGCAACACGCTAAGAAACTTTATTTAAATTAAAATCAAAGCAATAATGCAACACACACACACACTTAATGAAATAATCAGAAAGAGAACGTCATCCCATGCACAAGAAAAACTAACTGACAAAACAACCAGCGAAGAAGACATTCACCCCGAGGAGGAGAGCTGCAGAGCATTGTGGGTAATAACAAGAGGACAGATCTCAGCAGTCATTGATTGTCAGCGTTACGTTGCTTGTTGCCTCTCTTCTCTCCAGAGCAACTTTAACACTAACTGGGTTTAAAGTTCATCAGCATGACACAGAGAAACAAACATGGCCGCCAGTCAGACGCCACACGTCTCTCAGCAGGTTTGTGGGAGTTTTGGCAGCTTTTTTTTGGAGAAACCTTTCGTGGCTCTTGAGTAACGCTGGAAGTAAACGAGGACCAGAAGAGGAACCGGAACACTGGACCACAGCTCACCGCAGACAGACACTCATTCAAATGTTGAGATGATTTGTCCTTCTAGCGCTTCAAGTCCTCATCTTCCTGTTACAGAAGTTCACAGAGCGTCTCCTCAAGTCTCTCTACAGCATGGAAACTACAGCCCCCACAATCCTCTCCTCCTGTACACCACTTCTGGCCGAGCGCTCTCTGTATTCACCCCCACAGTCGCTCACATTACGGTAGATTTATTCTCCAGCGACGCCTTGTTCACCTTCACCCCCCCCCCATATCTCTTATTATTTAACTCTTAGGTCCCGACGATGTTGGGGTCGTGGGCGGCGTCCGGCAGCGCGGCGTCCTGGCAGTGGTACAGGAAGCAGTTCCCCCAGCAGCTGTAGCAGATGAGGAAGAGGGCGGCGAGGAAGACCAGAGCACAGATGGTGCAGGGCTTCCTCTCCAGCAGGAAGCTCAGCAGGTAGAAGCCCATGAACATGGAGTGGTTGAACCACAGCGCCGGGTTCAGAGGCTTGGGGATGAGCAGCACAGGGAGCAGCCACTGGAGGCAGTACATGGTGTCTCCTCCGGGGGGGGTCAGGTCCACGTGGGTGGAGGTCTCTGCAGGAGAGCGACCGTAGAAGATGGTGAGAGTCGTCCTATCTGATGGAGCAGAGGTCATCTCTGGAGACTGCAGAGGACAGAAGAGAAGTCCACCATCAACGACACGACTGATTCAACGGGTTCAGTGTGTTTGGTCACATGACGAAGAAAAGCAGCAGAACTACACAACTTGAGATTGATGGACTCGCTGCTCTACAGCAACACCTCTGCTCTACAGCAGCACCTCTGCTCTACAGCAGCACCTCTGCTCTACAGCAACACCTACAGCAACACCAACAGCAACACCAACACCTCGCTGCTCTACAGCAGCACCTCGCTGCTCTACAGCAGCACCTCGCTGCTCTACAGCAACACCTCTGCTCTACAGCAGCACCTCTGCTCTACAGCAGCACCTCTGCTCTACAGCAACACCTCTGCTCTACAGCAGCACCTCTGCTCTACAGCAACACCTCTGCTCTACAGCAGCACCTCTGCTCTACAGCAGCACCTCTGCTCTACAGCAACACCTCTGCTCTACAGCAACACCTCTGCTCTACAGCAGCACCTCTGCTCTACAGCAACACCTCTGCTCTACAGCAGCACCTCTGCTCTACAGCAGCACCTCGCTGCTCTACAGCAACACCTCTGCTCTACAGCAGCACCTCTGCTCTACAGCAGCACCTCTGCTCTACAGCAGCACCTCTGCTCTACAGCAACACCTCTGCTCTACAGCAGCACCTCTGCTCTACAGCAACACCTCTGCTCTACAGCAGCACCTCTGCTCTACAGCAGCACCTCTGCTCTACAGCAGCACCTCTGCTCTACAGCAACACCAACAGCAACACCAACACCTCGCTGCTCTACAGCAGCACCTCGCTGCTCTACAGCAACACCTCTGCTCTACAGCAACACCTCTGCTCTACAGCAGCACCTCTGCTCTACAGCAACACCTCTGCTCTACAGCAGCACCTCTGCTCTACAGCAACACCTCTGCTCTACAGCAGCACCTCTGCTCTACAGCAGCACCTCTGCTCTACAGCAACACCAACACCTCGCTGCTCTACAGCAGCACCTCTGCTCTACAGCAGCACCTCTGCTCTACAGCAACACCAACACCTCGCTGCTCTACAGCAGCACCTCTGCTCTACAGCAGCACCTCTGCTCTACAGCAGCACCTCTGCTCTACAGCAACACCTCTGCTCTACAGCAACACCTCGCTGCTCTACAGCAACACCTCGCTGCTCTACAGCAACACCTCGCTGCTCTACAGCAACACCTCGCTGCTCTACAGCAACACCTCGCTGCTCTACAGCAACACCTCCCTGCACTACAGCAACACCTCGCTGCACTACAGCAACACCTCGCTGCTCTACAGCAACACCTCGCTGCACTACAGCAACACCTCCCTGCACTACAGCAACACCTCACTGCACTACAGCAACACCTCACTGCACTACAGCAACACCTCGCTGCACTACAGCAACACCTCGCTGCTCTACAGCAACACCTCGCTGCTCTACAGCAACACCTCGCTGCTCTACAGCAACACCTCGCTGCACTACAGCAACACCTCGCTGCACTACAGCAACACCTCGCTACACTACAGCAACACCTCACTGCTCTACAGCAACACCTCGCTGCACTACAGCAACACCTCGCTGCACTACAGCAACACCTCGCTGCTCTACAGCAACACCTCGCTGCTCTACAGCAACACCTCGCTGCACTACAGCAACACCTCACTGCATCTACAGCAACACCTCGCTGCACTACAGCAACACCTCACTGCATCTACAGCAACACCTCGCTGCATCTACAGCAACACCTCGCTGCACTACAGCAACACCTCACTGCTCTACAGCAACACCTCGCTGCACTACAGCAACACCTCACTGCATCTACAGCAACACCTCGCTGCACTACAGCAACACCTCACTGCTCTACAGCAACACCTCGCTGCTCTACAGCAACACCTCGCTGCACTACAGCAACACCTCACTGCTCTACAGCAACACCTCGCTGCACTACAGCAACACCTCGCTACACTACAGCAACACCTCACTGCTCTACAGCAACACCTCGCTACACTACAGCAACACCTCGCTGCTCTACAGCAACACCTCGCTGCACTACAGCAACACCTCGCTGCACTACAGCAACACCTCGCTGCTCTACAGCAACACCTCGCTGCACTACAGCAACACCTCGCTGCACTACAGCAACACCTCACTGCACTACAGCAACACCTCCCTGCACTACAAGCAACACCTCACTGCACTACAGCAACACCTCACTGCACTACAGCAACACCTCCCTGCACTACAGCAACACCTCGCTGCTCTACAGCAACACCTCGCTGCTCTACAGCAACACCTCACTGCACTACAGCAACACCTCCCTGCACTACAGCAACACCTCGCTGCACTACAGCAACACCTCGCTGCTCTACAGCAACACCTCACTGCTCTACAATGCTCTAGAATAGAATAGAATAGAATTTATACTGTCTTTATCCCTTTATGGGGGACATTTTTCTCTGCATTTGACCCATCCCTGTATACAGGGAGCAGTGGGCAGCCAATGACAGGCGCCCGGGGAGCCGGGGGTTCAGTGTATTGCTCAGGTACACTTCGACACGTGACATGTCCCACGTCGGGGATCGAACCGTTGACCTTCCGGTTCCCAGACGACCTCTTTAACCCAGTGTATCACGGTCGCCCCCTCAACAGGTTCACATTTTTTTACAGCAGCACCTCGCTGCTCCACAGCAACACCTGATTATGAACTCATAAATAATAATCAGGTGTGACTAACACGCCTACATACACACACACTCGAACCCACTTAAGACTAAAAGTACAGTATTTACATGTTACTTCCTTATAGGGCCTGATGCTGTTAGCTTAGCATCTCAGCTCATATGAACTAATATTAACTAGCTTTATTAACGTTACAATCAGCGGTAAAGCTGATCTGAGATCAGTGTTAACAGTTTTAAGTTTATATTTGTAGTTTTGAGATAAAACTAGAACTCTAAAGTAGCTCCACGTACTAGTGAAGGTGGAACGTTACGTGACGGTTAGTTATAGACACGTTCACTGTAGACTAAAAAACAGCACGTATCAGAGGCTAGATAGCTTAGCTTGAAATACAATAGAGTTAACGTACTGTAACGTAACACCGCTAAGCTATCACAGCGGGACAGTTCACCGTATTGTTACGTAGTTGTGATCTTTGTGTTCAGAATGTATTTACAGAATAAAGTGAACAAACCTGACATGTTTTGAGCTCGTTCTCAACAGAGAGCAACCACCAACAGCTCACTGCGTACGTAGCATGCTAGCTAGCTAAACAGCATTAGTGCTAGTTGGAAGGACCCCTGGTGCAAAGCGAGAGGTAGCCGATGTTCTGCCTGAATACAATTAACTCAGCAGGTTTGTCCAGCAGTGCGCCAGATTAGGGGAAGAATTTAGATCCTTAATTAAGGAGAAGTACCGTCTACCACACGGCAGAAATACTACTACTAATATAAGTACAAGTACTACCACACGGCAGAAATACTACTACTAATATAAGTACAAGTACTACCACACGGCAGAAATACTACTACTAATATAAGTACAAGTACTACCACACGGCAGAAATACTACTACTAATATAAGTACAAGTACTACCACACGGCAGAAATACTACTACTAATATAAGTACATGTTCTACCACACGGCAGAAATACTACTACTAATATAAGTACATGTTCTACCACACGGCAGAAATACTACTACTAATATAAGTACAAGTACTACCACACGGCAGAATACTACTACTAATATAAGTACAAGTACTACCACACGGCAGATACATTTGCATAATGTTTTTTGTGCGAAAATCTTAATTTGTAAAGTAATCAGAGGTCAAGTAAATGTAGCGCATTAAGAGGAACAGTATACTTCCATTTGAATGGTTGTGGAGTAGAGATATGAAGTTGCATGAGAAGAACATTCAAATGAAGTACAAGTACATTACCTGAGTTAATGAGTCACGACATGAGTATCAGACTCACAATCAGCTTTATTGGCCATGTGTGTGAACGCATTCATGGAATTTGACTCCGGTTTCCACTTCGCTCTCAATGTACAAACACAAGTTTACAATAAGCAAGACAAATATATATAAAGAATAAAACAAGGGCAACAAAGAAAAGAAAAGTGGAACAGTAGGTATAAACATTTAACAACTATGTACAATTTAAGTATAAACAACATATATCCAAAAAAAGTCTGTTCATTGACTTTCTACTTTTAATGATCCAGAACAGTTGAAGGTAGAAGGAGCAAGAAAATGACGAGAAATCACATTTTCTTCAAACTTTATTTCTCCTGTTTAACTTATTACACAGACAACCAAAAGAGTGAGACGGTGTGTGAATAACATATTAATAAACGTTTCAAAGTGAAAGTTCTGTAAAATAAAACATCATAGATGGATGAATAAAAACAAAACAAAACAGAAATCTGGTTAAAATGTTTCCAGGAAACTAACTTTGTCTCTTTGTTGTTGTTTTGTGTTACAACTGAATAATTATTGACTTCACTAACAAACGCACAAAGCTGCTATCAGACAACACATCTGAGAAAACAGAAGTCAAACGATGAGAATCTGTGAAGCGTTCAGCTGATGTCTAACAAAAAGCTAAAAAGTTTGTCTCCGTTAAACTGAAACATGAAACTCCTTCATTCAGGCTTTGAGCAGAAAGCAGAAGCAGAATCTTTATTATTCTCTGCAGGGCTGAAAGCTGCATGCTCTATTCTGATCTTAAACAGATCGACTACGATGCAGGACTCGTTCAGGACTCATTCCTCCATAAATCCAGCTGAGCGGACAAAGAGTTTACAGTTATAGTGAAGCATATTGTTACATAGAGAACTGTCAGAGTAAAAGAGCTGAAACACGGGCAACATCTTCATCAAATACCACCTGTAACAACAGACTGAGTCCTCGGCAGAGACCCGGAATCAACTCCGACCCGATGCCCTTTGCTGTGTGTCTCGGACCTGACTGTATTGCCTCAGACATGAACGTATTGACTCGGACATGAACGTAGTGACTCGGACATGAACGTAGTGACTCGGACATGAACGTATTGACTCGGACATGAACGTATTGACTCAGACATGAACGTATTGACTCGGACATGAACGTAGTGACTCGGACATGAACGTATTGACTCGGACATGAACGTATTGACTCGGACATGAACGTAGTGACTCGGACATGAACGTATTGACTCGGACATGAACGTAGTGACTCGGACATGAACGTATTGACTCGGACATGAACGTATTGACTCGGACATGAACGTATTGACTCGGACATGAACGTAGTGACTCGGACATGAACGTAGTGACTCGGACATGAACGTATTGACTCGGACATGAACGTAGTGACTCGGACATGAACGTATTGACTCGGACATGAACGTATTGACTCGGACATGAACGTATTGACTCGGACATGAACGTATTGACTCGGACATGAACGTATTGACTCGGACATGAACGTAGTGACTCGGACATGAACGTATTGACTCGGACATGAACGTATTGACTCGGACATGAACGTAGTGACTCGGACATGAACGTATTGACTCGGACATGAACTTATTGACTCGGACATGAACGTATTGACTCGGACATGAACGTAGTGACTCGGACATGAACGTAGTGACTCGGACATGAACGTATTGACTCGGACATGAACGTAGTGACTCGGACATGAACGTATTGACTCAGACATGAACGTATTGACTCAGACATGAACGTATTGACTCAGACATGAACGTATTGACTCAGACATGAACGTATTGACTCAGACATGAACGTATTGACTCAGACATGAACGTATTGACTCGTACATGAACGTAGTGACTCGGACATGAATGTATTGACTCAGACATGAATGTATTGACTCAGACATGAACGTAGTGACTCAGACATGAATGTATTGACTCAGACATGAACGTAGTGACTCAGACATGAATGTATTGACTCGGACATGAATGTATTGACTCAGACATGAATGTATTG
>JAFEUB010000374.1:255000-302500 GCA_024529925.1 Ophthalmolycus amberensis
TTGTTGAGTGTCGTAGTACTGTGTGTACTCAGGACGATATTGATTGTCGTAGTACTGTGTGTACTCAGGACGATGTTGATTGTCGTAGTACTGTGTGTACTCAGCGCGATGTTGATTGTCGTAGTACTGTGTGTACTTAGGACGATGTTGATTGTCGTAGTACTGTGTGTACTCAGGACGATGTTGATTGTCGTAGTACTGTGTGTACTCAGGATGATGTTGTTGATTGTCGTAGTACTGTGTGTACTCAGGACGATGTTGATTGTCGTAGTACTGTGTGTACTCAGGACGATGTTGTTGATTGTCGTAGTACTGTGTGTACGCAGGACGATGTTGATTGTCGTAGTACTGTGTGTACTCAGGACGATATTGATTGTCGTAGTACTGTGTGTACTCAGGACGATGTTGATTGTCGTAGTACTGTGTGTACTCAGGACGATATTGTTAATTGTCGTAGTACTGTGTGTACGCAGGACGATGTTGATTGTCGTAGTACTGTGTGTACTCAGGACGATGTTGATTGTCGTAGTACTGTGTGTACTCAGGACGATGTTGATTGTCGTAGTACTGTGTGTACTCAGGACGATGTTGATTGTCGTAGTACTGTGTGTACTCAGGACGATGTTGTTGATTGTCGTAGTACTGTGTGTACTCAGGACGATATTGTTAATTGTCGTAGTACTGTGTGTACTCAGGACGATATTGTTGATTGTCGTAGTACTGTGTGTACTCAGGACGATGTTGTTAATTGTCGTAGTACTGTGTGTACGCAGGACGATGTTGATTGTCGTAGTACTGTGTGTACTCAGGACGATGTTGATTGTCGTAGTACTGTGTGTACTCAGGAAGATATTGATTGTCGTAGTACTGTGTGTACTCAGGACGATATTGTTGATTGTCGTAGTACTGTGTGTACTCAGGACGATATTGTTAATTGTCGTAGTACTGTGTGTACTTAGGACGATGTTGATTGTCATAGTGCTGTGTGTACTCAGGACGATATTGTTGATTGTCGTAGTACTGTGTGTACTCAGGACGATATTGTTAATTGTCGTAGTACTGTGTGTACTCAGGACGATGTTGATTGTCGTAGTACTGTGTGTACTCAGAACGATGTTGTTGATTGTCGTAGTACTGTGTGTACTCAGGACGATGTTGATTGTCGTAGTACTGTGTGTACTTAGAACGATGTTGTTGATTGTCGTAGTACTGTGTGTACTCAGAACGATGTTGTTGATTGTCGTAGTACTGTGTGTACTCAGGACGATGTTGATTGTCGTAGTACTGTGTGTACTCAGAACGATGTTGTTGATTGTCGTAGTACTGTGTGTACTCAGGACGATGTTGTTGATTGTCGTAGTACTGTGTGTACTCAGGACGATGTTGTTGATTGTCGTAGTACTGTGTGTACTCAGGACGATGTTGATTGTCGTAGTACTGTGTGTACTCAGAACGATGTTGTTGATTGTCGTAGTACTGTGTGTACTCAGGAAGATATTGATTGTCGTAGTACTGTGTGTACTCAGGACGATATTGTTAATTGTCGTAGTACTGTGTGTACTCAGGACGATGTTGATTGTCGTAGTACTGTGTGTACTCAGGACGCTATTGTTGAGTGTCGTAGTACTGTGTGTACTCAGGACGATATTGTTAATTGTCGTAGTACTGTGTGTACTCAGGACGATGTTGAGTGTCGTAGTACTGTGTGTACTCAGGACGATGTTGAGTGTCGTAGTACTGTGTGTACTCAGGACGATGTTGAGTGTCGTAGTACTGTGTGTACTCAGGACGATGTTGTTGATTGTCGTAGTACTGTGTGTACTCAGGACGATATTGTTGATTGTCGTAGTACTGTGTGTACTCAGGACGATATTGTTAATTGTCGTAGTACTGTGTGTACTCAGGACGATGTTGATTGTCGTAGTACTGTGTGTACTCAGGACGATGTTGTTGATTGTCGTAGTACTGTGTGTACTCAGGACGATATTGTTGATTGTCGTAGTACTGTGTGTACTCAGGACGATATTGTTAATTGTCGTAGTACTGTGTGTACTCAGGACGATGTTGATTGTCGTAGTACTGTGTGTACTCAGGACGATATTGATTGTCGTAGTACTGTGTGTACTCAGGACGATGTTGATTGTCGTAGTACTGTGTGTACTCAGCGCGATGTTGATTGTCGTAGTACTGTGTGTACTTAGGACGATGTTGATTGTCGTAGTACTGTGTGTACTCAGGACGATGTTGATTGTCGTAGTACTGTGTGTACTCAGGATGATGTTGTTGATTGTCGTAGTACTGTGTGTACTCAGGACGATGTTGATTGTCGTAGTACTGTGTGTACTCAGGACGATGTTGATTGTCGTAGTACTGTGTGTACTCAGGACGATGTTGTTGATTGTCGTAGTACTGTGTGTACGCAGGACGATGTTGATTGTCGTAGTACTGTGTGTACTCAGGACGATATTGATTGTCGTAGTACTGTGTGTACTCAGGACGATGTTGATTGTCGTAGTACTGTGTGTACTCAGGACGATATTGTTAATTGTCGTAGTACTGTGTGTACGCAGGACGATGTTGATTGTCGTAGTACTGTGTGTACTCAGGACGATGTTGTTGATTGTCGTAGTACTGTGTGTACGCAGGACGATGTTGATTGTCGTAGTACTGTGTGTACTCAGGACGATATTGATTGTCGTAGTACTGTGTGTACTCAGGACGATGTTGATTGTCGTAGTACTGTGTGTACTCAGGACGATATTGTTAATTGTCGTAGTACTGTGTGTACGCAGGACGATGTTGATTGTCGTAGTACTGTGTGTACTCAGGACGATGTTGATTGTCGTAGTACTGTGTGTACTCAGGACGATGTTGATTGTCGTAGTACTGTGTGTACTCAGGACGATGTTGATTGTCGTAGTACTGTGTGTACTCAGGACGATGTTGTTGATTGTCGTAGTACTGTGTGTACTCAGGACGATATTGTTAATTGTCGTAGTACTGTGTGTACTCAGGACGATATTGTTGATTGTCGTAGTACTGTGTGTACTCAGGACGATGTTGTTAATTGTCGTAGTACTGTGTGTACGCAGGACGATGTTGATTGTCGTAGTACTGTGTGTACTCAGGACGATGTTGATTGTCGTAGTACTGTGTGTACTCAGGAAGATATTGATTGTCGTAGTACTGTGTGTACTCAGGACGATATTGTTGATTGTCGTAGTACTGTGTGTACTCAGGACGATATTGTTAATTGTCGTAGTACTGTGTGTACTTAGGACGATGTTGATTGTCATAGTGCTGTGTGTACTCAGGACGATGTTGATTGTCGTAGTACTGTGTGTACTCAGAACGATGTTGTTGATTGTCGTAGTACTGTGTGTACTCAGGACGATGTTGATTGTCGTAGTACTGTGTGTACTTAGAACGATGTTGTTGATTGTCGTAGTACTGTGTGTACTCAGAACGATGTTGTTGATTGTCGTAGTACTGTGTGTACTCAGGACGATGTTGATTGTCGTAGTACTGTGTGTACTCAGAACGATGTTGTTGATTGTCGTAGTACTGTGTGTACTCAGGACGATGTTGTTGATTGTCGTAGTACTGTGTGTACTCAGGACGATGTTGTTGATTGTCGTAGTACTGTGTGTACTCAGGACGATGTTGATTGTCGTAGTACTGTGTGTACTCAGAACGATGTTGTTGATTGTCGTAGTACTGTGTGTACTCAGGAAGATATTGATTGTCGTAGTACTGTGTGTACTCAGGACGATATTGTTAATTGTCGTAGTACTGTGTGTACTCAGGACGATGTTGATTGTCGTAGTACTGTGTGTACTCAGGACGCTATTGTTGAGTGTCGTAGTACTGTGTGTACTCAGGACGATATTGTTATTGTCGTAGTACTGTGTGTACTCAGGACGATGTTGAGTGTCGTAGTACTGTGTGTACTCAGGACGATGTTGAGTGTCGTAGTACTGTGTGTACTCAGGACGATGTTGAGTGTCGTAGTACTGTGTGTACTCAGGACGATGTTGTTGATTGTCGTAGTACTGTGTGTACTCAGGACGATATTGTTGATTGTCGTAGTACTGTGTGTACTCAGGACGATATTGTTAATTGTCGTAGTACTGTGTGTACTCAGGACGATGTTGATTGTCGTAGTACTGTGTGTACTCAGGACGATGTTGTTGATTGTCGTAGTACTGTGTGTACTCAGGACGATATTGTTGATTGTCGTAGTACTGTGTGTACTCAGGACGATATTGTTAATTGTCGTAGTACTGTGTGTACTCAGGACGATGTTGATTGTCGTAGTACTGTGTGTACTCAGGACGATATTGATTGTCGTAGTACTGTGTGTACTCAGGACGATGTTGATTGTCGTAGTACTGTGTGTACTCAGCGCGATGTTGATTGTCGTAGTACTGTGTGTACTTAGGACGATGTTGATTGTCGTAGTACTGTGTGTACTCAGGACGATGTTGATTGTCGTAGTACTGTGTGTACTCAGGATGATGTTGTTGATTGTCGTAGTACTGTGTGTACTCAGGACGATGTTGATTGTCGTAGTACTGTGTGTACTCAGGACGATGTTGATTGTCGTAGTACTGTGTGTACTCAGGACGATGTTGTTGATTGTCGTAGTACTGTGTGTACGCAGGACGATGTTGATTGTCGTAGTACTGTGTGTACTCAGGACGATATTGATTGTCGTAGTACTGTGTGTACTCAGGACGATGTTGATTGTCGTAGTACTGTGTGTACTCAGGACGATATTGTTAATTGTCGTAGTACTGTGTGTACGCAGGACGATGTTGATTGTCGTAGTACTGTGTGTACTCAGGACGATGTTGTTGATTGTCGTAGTACTGTGTGTACGCAGGACGATGTTGATTGTCGTAGTACTGTGTGTACTCAGGACGATATTGATTGTCGTAGTACTGTGTGTACTCAGGACGATGTTGATTGTCGTAGTACTGTGTGTACTCAGGACGATATTGTTAATTGTCGTAGTACTGTGTGTACGCAGGACGATGTTGATTGTCGTAGTACTGTGTGTACTCAGGACGATGTTGATTGTCGTAGTACTGTGTGTACTCAGGACGATGTTGATTGTCGTAGTACTGTGTGTACTCAGGACGATGTTGATTGTCGTAGTACTGTGTGTACTCAGGACGATGTTGTTGATTGTCGTAGTACTGTGTGTACTCAGGACGATATTGTTAATTGTCGTAGTACTGTGTGTACTCAGGACGATATTGTTGATTGTCGTAGTACTGTGTGTACTCAGGACGATGTTGTTAATTGTCGTAGTACTGTGTGTACGCAGGACGATGTTGATTGTCGTAGTACTGTGTGTACTCAGGACGATGTTGATTGTCGTAGTACTGTGTGTACTCAGGAAGATATTGATTGTCGTAGTACTGTGTGTACTCAGGACGATATTGTTGATTGTCGTAGTACTGTGTGTACTCAGGACGATATTGTTAATTGTCGTAGTACTGTGTGTACTCAGGACGATGTTGATTGTCATAGTGCTGTGTGTACTCAGGACGATATTGTTGATTGTCGTAGTACTGTGTGTACTCAGGACGATATTGTTAATTGTCGTAGTACTGTGTGTACTCAGGACGATGTTGATTGTCGTAGTACTGTGTGTACTCAGAACGATGTTGTTGATTGTCGTAGTACTGTGTGTACTCAGGACGATGTTGATTGTCGTAGTACTGTGTGTACTTAGAACGATGTTGTTGATTGTCGTAGTACTGTGTGTACTCAGAACGATGTTGTTGATTGTCGTAGTACTGTGTGTACTCAGGACGATGTTGATTGTCGTAGTACTGTGTGTACTCAGAACGATGTTGTTGATTGTCGTAGTACTGTGTGTACTCAGGACGATGTTGTTGATTGTCGTAGTACTGTGTGTACTCAGGACGATGTTGATTGTCGTAGTACTGTGTGTACTCAGAACGATGTTGTTGATTGTCGTAGTACTGTGTGTACTCAGGAAGATATTGATTGTCGTAGTACTGTGTGTACTCAGGACGATATTGTTAATTGTCGTAGTACTGTGTGTACTCAGGACGATGTTGATTGTCGTAGTACTGTGTGTACTCAGGACGCTATTGTTGAGTGTCGTAGTACTGTGTGTACTCAGGACGATATTGTTAATTGTCGTAGTACTGTGTGTACTCAGGACGATGTTGAGTGTCGTAGTACTGTGTGTACTCAGGACGATGTTGAGTGTCGTAGTACTGTGTGTACTCAGGACGATGTTGTTGATTGTCGTAGTACTGTGTGTACTCAGGACGATATTGTTGATTGTCGTAGTACTGTGTGTACTCAGGACGATATTGTTAATTGTCGTAGTACTGTGTGTACTCAGGACGATGTTGATTGTCGTAGTACTGTGTGTACTCAGGACGATATTGTTAATTGTCGTAGTACTGTGTGTACTCAGGACGATATTGTTGATTGTCGTAGTACTGTGTGTACTCAGGACGATGTTGATTGTCGTAGTACTGTGTGTACTCAGGACGATGTTGTTGATTGTCGTAGTACTGTGTGTACTCAGGACGATGTTGTTGATTGTCGTAGTACTGTGTGTACTCAGGACGATGTTGATTGTCGTAGTACTGTGTGTACTCAGAACGATGTTGTTGATTGTCGTAGTACTGTGTGTACTCAGGAAGATATTGATTGTCGTAGTACTGTGTGTACTCAGGACGATGTTGATTGTCGTAGTACTGTGTGTACTCAGGACGCTATTGTTGAGTGTCGTAGTACTGTGTGTACTCAGGACGATATTGTTAATTGTCGTAGTACTGTGTGTACTCAGGACGATGTTGAGTGTCGTAGTACTGTGTGTACTCAGGACGATGTTGATTGTCGTAGTACTGTGTGTACTCAGGACGATATTGATTGTCGTAGTACTGTGTGTACTCAGGACGATATTGTTGATTGTCGTAGTACTGTGTGTACTCAGGACGATTGTTGATTGTCGTAGTACTGTGTGTACTCAGGACGATATTGTTGATTGTCGTAGTACTGTGTGTACTCAGGACGATGTTGATTGTCGTAGTACTGTGTGTACTCAGGACGATGTTGTTGATTGTCGTAGTACTGTGTGTACTCAGGACGATGTTGTTGATTGTCGTAGTACTGTGTGTACTCAGGACGATGTTGTTGATTGTCGTAGTACTGTGTGTACTCAGGACGATGTTGATTGTCGTAGTACTGTGTGTACTCAGAACGATGTTGTTGATTGTCGTAGTACTGTGTGTACTCAGGAAGATATTGTATTGTCGTAGTACTGTGTGTACTCAGGACGATATTGATTGTCGTAGTACTGTGTGTACTCAGGAAGATATTGATTGTCGTAGTACTGTGTGTACTCAGGACGATGTTGATTGTCGTAGTACTGTGTGTACTCAGGACGCTATTGTTGAGTGTCGTAGTACTGTGTGTACTCAGGACGATATTGTTAATTGTCGTAGTACTGTGTGTACTCAGGACGATGTTGAGTGTCGTAGTACTGTGTGTACTCAGGACGATGTTGATTGTCGTAGTACTGTGTGTACTCAGGACGATGTTGATTGTCGTAGTACTGTGTGTACTCAGGACGATATTGTTAATTGTCGTAGTACTGTGTGTACTCAGGACGATGTTGAGTGTCGTAGTGCTGTGTGTACTCAGGACGATGTTGAGTGTCGTAGTACTGTGTGTACTCAGGACGATGTTGAGTGTCGTAGTACTGTGTGTACTCAGGACGATGTTGAGTGTCGTAGTACTGTGTGTACTCACACAGTTGAGGTTGTCGGTGGTGTTCAGGAGGACGTATCCTCTCTCAGACAGTTTGCTCCAGTCGACACACATCACCTGAAGATCAAAGAGAACTCGTTCATATGAATCCACTCATAAACGTTGGACCATGTCGTCATGGAGACCTCCTCCTGTACCTGCCGGTTCTCCTCTGTGACCCCGCCTCCCCTGACCTCTGACCTCGGGGTCTGCCGGGACGTGGTCTTCTCCAGCCAATCCCAGGACGAGGTGGTGAAGCCGACAGTGGGGGCGGGGCCTGTGGTGAGTGGGAAGATGTGACTGGTTCTTGTTCCCTCCTCTTCCTCACTGTCATGTGGTGTAATGCCTTAAATACAAGTACAACATGTACCTCTGAGGTGTAGTACAGCATAAAGTACAACATGTACCTCTGAGATGGAGTACAGTATAGAGTACTACATGTACCTCTGAGATGGAGTACAGTATAGAGTACTATATGTACCTCTGAGATGGAGTACAGTATAGAGTACTATATGTACCTCTGAGATGGAGTACAGTATAGAGTACTATATGTACCTCTGAGATGGAGTACAGTATAAAGTACTATATGTACCTCTGAGATGGAGTACAGTATAGAGTACTATATGTACCTCTGAGATGGAGTACAGTATAAAGTACTATATGTACCTCTGAGATGGAGTACAGTATAGAGTACTATATGTACCTCTGAGATGGAGTACAGTATAGAGTACTATATGTACCTCTGAGATGGAGTACAGTATAAAGGACTATATGTACCTCTGAGATGGAGTACAGTATAAAGTACTATATGTACCTCTGAGATGGAGTACAGTATAAAGTACTATATGTACCTCTGAGGTGTAGTACAGTATAAAGTACTACATGTACCTCTGAGATGGAGTACAGTACAGAGTACTATATGTACCTCTGAGATGGAGTACAGTATAGAGTACTATATGTACCTCTGAGATGGAGTACAGTATAAAGGACTATATGTACCTCTGAGATAGAGTACAGTATAGAGTACTATATGTACCTCTGAGATGGAGTACAGTATAAAGTACTATATGTACCTCTGAGGTGTAGTACAGTATAAAGTACTATATGTACCTCTGAGATGGAGTACAGTATAGAGTACTACATGTACCTCTGAGGTGGAGTACAGTAAAAAGTACAACATGTACCTTTGAACCTGTGCTCTTCCTCCTCTAGCTCCTCCTCTTCCTCCATGCTAGGCTGCAGGGGCTCCCTGCTGGGAGCCACGCCCCCTTCTGCCACAGTGGGATTCTGGGTAAATACTTCTCTGTGTTTAAGACCCGTGTCCTCCTCGTCCTCCTCGTCCCTTTCTGTCTCTTCGTCCTCTGGAGACACAAACAGGAAGTGAAACAGGAAGCAGCTCTTCATCGTCTTCCTCTCTGAGACAGCAAAGTAAACTTACCTTTTGTGTAACTTCCCAGCAGCCCGAAGTCTGTCCCAGTGTCGGTCTCGGGGGGGTCGGTTCCTGCAGGGTCTCCTCCTCCAGCAGTAGTAGTAGCAGTACTACTACTAGTAGTAGTACTACTAGTAGTACTACTAGTACTAGCTGTAGTGATGGAGGAGTGGAGGCCTCCGTATCCACTAGAGTGACCGTCTGCCTCCCACAGATCTCTCTCTACAGGACCCGCCTGTTAGTGCACATCAATTATACAATAATAATTATTGTTGTTATAATAATATTTATATGGACACTAGAGGTGGTGACATTCAAAGCTGAGGCAGCGAAGTTTAAAATATTTATATATTTATCAATATATCCAAATCAAGCTGTCCTCACCTCCAGCACCAGGGA
The DNA here is from genome assembly GCA_024529925.1 of Ophthalmolycus amberensis. Classification (NCBI taxonomy): domain Eukaryota; kingdom Metazoa; phylum Chordata; class Actinopteri; order Perciformes; family Zoarcidae; genus Ophthalmolycus; species Ophthalmolycus amberensis. Next base: position 264,632 of record JAFEUB010000374.1, read on the forward strand.
TGAACGGTGCTCCTGTAGCCCAGAATCCTGCCCCTCAGTTGGGGGGGAGGGTCTGGAGGGTCTGGAGGGTCTGGAGGGTCTGGAGGGTCTGACAGATGAAGTGTATCCTGAGAGATACAAAGAGACGCGTCACAAACACCTGAGCACGAAATACACCTGAGGACTGAATACAGCTGAGGACTAAATACAGCTGAGGACTGAATACAGCTGAGGACTAAATACACCTGAGGACTAAATACAGCTGAGGACTGAATACACCTGAGGACTGAATACACCTGAGGACTAAATACAGCTGAGGACTGAATACACCTGAGGACTAAATACACCTGAGGACTGAATACAGCTGAGGACTGAATACAGCTGAGGACTGAATACACCTGAGGACTGAATACACCTGAGGACTAAATACACCTGAGGACTAAATACACCTGAGGACTGAATACAGCTGAGGACTGAATACACCTGAGGACTAAATACACCTGAGGACTGAATACACCTGAGGACTGAATACACCTGAGGACTGAATACAGCTGAGGACTGAATACACCTGAGGACTAAATACACCTGAGGACTAAATACACCTGAGGACTAAATACACCTGAGGACTAAATACACCTGAGGACTAAATACACCTGAGGACTAAATACACCTGAGGACTAAATACACCTGAGGACTAAATACACCTGAGGACTGAATACAGCTGAGGACTAAATACACCTGAGGACTAAATACACCTGAGGACTAAATACACCTGAGGACTAAATACACCTGAGGACTGAATACACCTGAGGACTAAATACACCTGAGGACTGAATACAGCTGAGGACTGAATACACCTGAGGACTAAATACACCTGAGGACTAAATACACCTGAGGACTGAATACACCTGAGGACTAAATACACCTGAGGACTGAATACACCTGAGGACTGAATACACCTGAGGACTAAATACACCTGAGGACTAAATACACCTGAGGACTAAATACACCTGAGGACTGAATACACCTGAGGACTAAATACACCTGAGGACTAAATACACCTGAGGACTAAATACACCTGAGGACTAAATACACCTGAGGACTGAATACAGCTGAGGACTGAATACACCTGAGGACTAAATACACCTGAGGACTAAATACACCTGAGGACTGAATACAGCTGAGGACTGAATACACCTGAGGACTGAATACAGCTGAGGACTGAACACACCTGAGGACTGAATACAGCCGAGGACTAAATACCATGATAGTAGGACAGGAACTTCTATTTTGTTTCCAATGTCTCCAGACTACTGTTGGCCACTTTTGGTTTGTCCAGCAAAGAAGAAGAAGAGCAGTAAACATCTGTGGCCTTTAAAGATGAAACATTTTCCTTTAGGTTTGTGACTCAGGCTAATGTGGCTAACGTGACTAATGGGGCTAACGTGACTAATGTGGCTAACGTGACTAATGGGGCTAACGTGGCTAACGTAGCTATCGTGGCTAATGGGGCTAACGTGGCTAACGTAGCTATCGTGGCTAATGGGGCTAACGTGGCTAACGTAGCTATCGTGGCTAATGGGGCTAACGTGGCTAACGTAGCTATCGTGGCTAATGGGGCTAACGTGGCTAATGGGGCTAACGTAGCTATCGTGGCTAATGGGGCTAACGTGGCTAATGGGGCTAACGTGGCTAATGGGGCTAACGTAGCTATCGTGGCTAACGGGGCTAACGTGGCTGCCTGAGGGTTTTCTTATCATGTGATGTCATCAGGTTCAGATCATTTCTACTAACCAATCAGAGCATCCAGATCTGGGCTTGTGTGGATGGCATCGTCTGTTCCTCCTCTCCTCTCTTCTTCCTTTCCTCTGTCCTCTTCCCCTCTCCTCTCTCTGTCCTCTCCTCCCTCCTCCCCTCTGTCTCTGTCCTCTCCTCCCTCCTCCCCTCTGTCTCTGTCCTCCATGTCTGTTCCATAGAAGCCTGAGGCCTCCAGGGAGGCATCTCCAGCTCCCGGCCCAGCGAGGAGCTCCCTCTCCGGGTCGGTGGAGTCTGGGCCTCCCTTGTAGCTTCCTGGCTCCTGAGGAACCACCAGATGAACCATCCGCTGAAAAAAGAAAGATATTTGTTAGATAGATTATTAAGATAAATATGAAATACATCATCGTGTTAAAACAGATTCAGGACTAAAACATGGTGTCTTTACATCTTTGATAAACCTTTCCTCCTGTAAACGTAACATCTTAGACTCATACAGACGCAGACATTCACACATTGAAGCCTCCTTTTACAGTTTGTTACACGTGGCCTGAACTCACCTCCATCTCGTCCTCCACACCCAGGTTTTCCTCCACAGCAGGTCGGGTCCTGACTACTTCCTGGAGCTGGGAGGAGTTAGCGGCGTCCATCTTGGCCTGAGAACGGGACGTTTCGTGGATCTCCGGACGGCCCATGTCGTGGATCAAATGAGGCTGGGCTCGGACTAACTCCTGGACCGAGTGGCGTTTGGTTCTGACTATTTCCTGGATGAAGTGGGGCTGGAAGAGCCGGTCCACCGGAGGACCGGGGGGCACGACCCGCTGGGACGAACCCAGACTGAAGGCATCGCCGCTGGAAAGAAGAGCTAAAAACAAAGAGATTCAAGGTTTTATGGATCAACAGGGTGAAGAAAAGAAAACTGATCTAATGTCCAACAGGCAGTAAGATGAATTACATATTAATGTTTGCTGAAAACAGATTAAACAGGATTATTGACAATGTTCAACAATAATCTCATAACATGGATTCATAATATAAGAAAACAGCTGTGAATGTGAATACAAGCAAATGTATTTAAAGCTTATTTTGATTAGTTTCTTCATTTGTTTGTTTTACTTATTGTGACTAATACATGTTTCATGTGTAACGTGTTATTTTTTATATTTTGGCGATTTCTAAAAAAGAAAATGTGTCGTAAACATTAACAGGTCAAACTTGACTTGAACCTCCTATTTAGCATTTATAAGATGAATATACACTGGATACAATGTTACTACTTATTAATTAAAGAAGTATTACTGTGCTAGACTGGTATTAATAAGATAAATAAATATAAACTGCAGAGTTATGCCGTGTTCACACCAAACGCGGCGCGAATTCATTGCGCTGCGTATTCGCGTCAACGACCCACAAAGACCCACAAAGACCCACAACGACCCACAACGATCCGCAAAGACCCGCAACGACCCGCAACGACCCGCAACGACCCGCAACGACCCGCAAAGACCCGCAACGACCCACAAAGATCCACAAAGACCCACAAAGACCCACAACGACCCACAAAGATCCACAAAGACCCACAACGACCCACAACGATCCGCAAAGACCCGCAACGACCCACAAAGACCCACAACGACCCACAAAGACCCGCAACGACCCGCAACGATCCGCAAAGACCCGCAACGACCCACAAAGATCCACAAAGACCCACAACGACCCACAACGACCCACAAAGATCCACAACGACCCACAACGATCCGCAAAGACCCACAAAGATCCACAACGACCCACAAAGACCCACAACGACCCACAAAGATCCACAACGACCCACAAAGACCCACAACGACCCACAACGACCCGCAACGACCCACAAAGATCCACAACGACCCACAAAGACCCACAACGACCCACAAAGACCCACAACGACCCACAACGATCCACAACGACCCACAACGACCCACAAAGATCCACAACGACCCACAACGACCCACAAAGACCCACAACGACCCACAACGACCCACAAAGACCCACAACGACCCACAAAGATCCACAACGACCCACAAAGACCCACAAAGATCCACAACGATCCACAACGACCCACAACGACCCACAAAGACCCACAACGACCCACAAAGATCCACAACGACCCACAAAGACCCACAAAGATCCACAAAGACCCACAAAGATCCACAACGATCCACAACGACCCACAAAGACCCACAACGACCCACAAAGATCCACAACGACCCACAACGACCCACAAAGACCCACAAAGACCCACAAAGACCCACAAAGACCCACAACGACCCACAACGACCCACAAAGACCCACAACGACCCACAAAGATCCACAACGACCCACAACGACCCACAACGATCCACAACGACCCACAAAGACCCACAACGACCCACAAAGACCCACAACGACCCACAAAGACCCACAACGACCCACAAAGATCCACAACGACCCACAAAGACCCACAACGACCCACAACGACCCACAACGATCCACAACGACCCACAACGACCCACAAAGACCCACAAAGACCCACAACGATCCACAACGACCCACAAAGATCCACAACGACCCACAAAGATCCACAACGACCCACAAAGACCCACAAAGACCCACAACGATCCACAACGACCCACAACGACCCACAAAGATCCACAACGACCCACAACGATCCACAACGACCCACAAAGATCCACAACGACCCACAAAGATCCACAACGACCCACAAAGATCCACAACGACCCACAACGACCCACAAAGACCCACAAAGATCCACAACGACCCACAACGACCCACAAAGATCCACAACGACCCACAAAGACCCACAAAGATCCACAACGACCCACAAAGATCCACAACGACCCACAACGACCCACAACGACCCACAAAGACCCACAACGACCCACAACGATCCACAAAGACCCACAAAGACCCACAACGATCCACAAAGACCCACAACGACCCACAACGACCCACAAAGACCCACAACGACCCACAACGATCCACAACGACCCACAACGACCCACAACGACCCACAAAGATCCACAACGACCCACAACGACCCACAACGACCCACAAAGACCCACAACGACCCACAACGATCCACAACGACCCACAACGACCCACAACGATCCACAACGACCCACAAAGACCCACAACGATCCACAACGACCCACAAAGACCCACAAACACCCACAAAGATCCACAAAGACCCACAAACACCCACAACGACCCACAAACACCCACAAACACCCACAAACACCCACAACGACCCACAAAGACCCACAAAGATCCACAAAGACCCACAACGATCCACAAAGACCCACAACGACCCACAAAGACCCACAAATTCCCACCGCCTCCCGAAAGAAGTTAAGATGTTTGAGAACACTTTTCTTTATGAATTCAATCTTTCAGGTCAACAAACTACCAGAAGAAGAACGAGTAATAACTAATGGAGTCACCTGTGACCTGGCGATGTCGCTAGAAGACTTAAGCCGCGTTCACACCAAACGCGTCGATTTTTTGACGCGCCGCAAAAACGCGTCCAACGCGCCGCCGGTCGTGTTCACACCAAACGCAATTGGCGATTCGCGCGAATCGCGCAGTGCCGGAGAGGGGGCGTGGTTTATAGACCTGGATCCGTTCAACTGTCCACCATTAACCATGGAAACATAACCTCTATTTCTGCTTAGTACGTGTTGTGGAAGTCACAGATATCCCGGGAAACTAAACGCCGTCATGTCTGGTTCATAACATTGTTGAGAGGAGCTCCGTGGATTTCATCGAGCTGTATTCACTGTGTCTATCAAGCCACACGTCGCTGTTTACTACAGCTGTAGGAACACAAAATAAACTGATTTGGCTGTGATTCAACGGCAATAAACCGACAAAAAGGGACTCGGAAATAACTACATAATGATGCCGATTTGTACTTGTCTTCTCCGACAAAAAGGGACTCCGAAATAACTACGCAATGATGCCGATTTGTAGGCTACTTGTCTTCTCAATGGAGCTCTGATGGATCGGTGCTAGGCTATGCTAACATCGTAGCAGCTCCACCAGCACTCAATAACGTCACGTAGACGTAAATACGGCAGCGTCTATTCATTGTTTGTACCGTATGGTTTACACACACACATGTAGACACATAGTTTGGTCTGGTCTCTGTTGATATGAGGTATCGTAGAGCTCTGGGTGAACACAGACGGCTACAGGATTTATTTCCTGATTCAACAACGGCAGGAAGTCAGTGATGACAGGGGGAGCAACTCAACGCTGATAGGCTATCGCGCCACAGCGTCACGCGATTATTTCGCAGAAGTTGAAAAATTTCAACTCACGGTGTGAACACGACCGGCGGCGCGTTGGACGCGATTTTGCGGCGCGTCAAAAAATCTACGCGTTTGGTGTGAACACAGCATTACAATTCATCAACACAAAGGATGAACCACATTTCATCACAATCCATCCCATAGTTGGAGAGGAATTTAACTCAAAACCACAAATGTCGTAGAGAAAAGTCAGAGATACATCCTCTGGGAACCACGAATGTCTCTACAAACTGTTATGACGATCTATGTGGTCGATGGTGAGAGATTTCTACGGATACATGAAAACATTGACCTACAGGTGGAGCTAGAGGAGAAGTCAGAGATCACTGAAGTCATGCAGATGTATCCTCTGGGGAACATGAAGCATGCATACATGCTGCTGAAGCTCAGTGGCATTGTGAGTGCAGTATTTCTATAAAGGTAGTTCAGCAGGTACAACAGTGTCATGTTTGTAGCCTACGACTAGTGCTACGACATTTTGTTCAGACATTCATGTTCCCCAGAGGATGAATCATACCGACTCTGGTGATCCTCTGACTTTTTCTAAAAACTTCCATTTACCCAATACTGAAAAGTGAAGTCAAAGCTTCACGTGTTAAAGCTGCATTCTCTCTAGTGTCCACCAGGGGGCGACTCCTCTGGTTGTATAGAAGTCTATGAGAAAATGACTCTACTTCTCTCTTGATTTATTACCTCAGTAAACATTGTGAACATGAGTTTATGTCTCAATCTCTAGTTTCAAGTCTTCTTCAATACAGCATGATGGTCATTTAGTACATTATGGTCCATTTAGAGTCACACAGACCATAAAGCAGGGGATGCTTTAGGGCGGGGCTACAGCGCTGATTGACAGGCTAAATGTAACTAGCTAGCTGACGTCTTCACTAACATTGAGGACATCAGGTCGTGTTTGGTTTTGAAGATTTATTTTATGATTCAGTTAAATTAAAACGTGAGAGTTTGTATCTTTTAAATAAAACCAAGAAGTTTAGTATTTCTTCAGAACAAATAACAGAACATTTGGATGAATAGATGTAAACACATTCATTAACAGGTTTTACTGCATCTTTCATCTGTTATGATTTGCTAAGAAAGACAAAAGACGGGTTTCACAATTATGCTGATGTTCATAAAAACGTTGAAAGAAGTCACAATTCACATGATTTGAATGAATAACTTGTCTTTGATCCTAACAGTGTGAAATGTGGAAAACAAATAGTTTTTGATAAACTATTGTGAAATATAAAAGAACTCAAACCATGTTGTTAAATATGCTGTTTATAGATTAAATCTTTCTGTGTGTTTGTTTATTGATGAATAAAGTTATTTTTGACTCCTTATGTTCTGCTTTATGATGAGTATGATGAGGGTTAGTATGATATGAGCATAATGATAATAAAAATCTATCTCTTTTATGCTTCCATAAGAAATATAAAAGCTTCAGTTTCAGTCCAAGGATCCTGAGATCTGTTGTTTTCAGTTCAGCATGTTGGGGGGGGGGGGGGGTAAACTAAAGCCCCCCCAGATCAGTAGACCGGGACCCTCCCCCAAATCCTCTTCACCCCGACTGAGAGGCAGAGAGGGGTCACCCTCCTCTTCCTCACCTCCTCTCTCTCCACAAGTTTCATCAGTAGGATGAAGATGTTTGTCCACTAATGTTGAGTTTACAGTTAACCAGCTCAGTAACCAGCTGGTTAACTGATAACTCTTTATCAATGAACTCTACTGATATACTGTATATAAATATCAATATATATATACAACGTCCATGACTGCTGAGTTATTGATGATTATCATCATCCGTGTGTGTGTCAGACACTGCAGTGTGTGTGTGTGTCTGCTGTTTAAGATCAGTCTTCATCCACTGAGCAGAATTGATCCTCCACGTCATCGTGTTTACACCCTGATTGCATCATCATTAATAATAATATTACATGAACATATTGTGATGTGGAGCATAAACAGGTCTCAGTGAGTTCTTGTTCCTGTTTGGATGAAATGAAAGACTCACCGGTCACTGTGATGATGATGATGAAGAGCAGGCCCTGCATGTCTGCGGCAGTGCTTCCTCCTCTTCTCCTCTTCCTCCTCTCTGGACGGATCGCACGCTTTCAGAGGAAGACGAAGCTCACGGCCGGAGAGACGGTCCTACCTGCGGCGTGTGGGCTCACTGCGGGTCCGCACAGACACAGAGGCGGGCTGAGTGAGCGGGCAGACCGGATCTGATGCGCTGCACCACCACCGACGCAGCTCGCAGTTCTCCTTCTCTCCGCTAGATGTCGCCGTTTCTGCTGTGGCGTTCAGACGCGTTCAAGTGCTCCTCGTAAATTGCTTATATAACAATTGAATATAAAGTCATTAAAATCAGCTCCACCTTCACCAGCTGCTACATTGAGGTGATCAACACAATATATTTTATTTCATATATTATAGATATTTATTCTTTTGTAAAAATATTGTTGAGTAAAAGTCGATGACTGTTTTAAATTAGTGATGCATTCAGGTACGAGCTTTGTGAAGTAGCTGGAGATGGTTTTAATTGCCGAGTTTAATCCATAAAAACATTTATTATTATGTTTATTAAAACTCATGAGTTCACTCAAGCTTCAGTCAGCGATCAATAAAGAAAGTTTAACAAAAACAGTTTAATAAAGAAACATTGTATCATAAACAGCTTTCATACAAAAATCTAGTTTGTAAAACGTAACAATAAATCACAGACGTCAACATTTACATTTATTTACAATCAAGAGAGAGAATATGGAAACATGAATAAGTTTGTTTCTTAATATTTTAACATCACGAGATCACATGACCTCGTGATCACATGACCAGGGTCCACACCAACATGTTTGTGACAGTTTGTTCTCTCTGCTTCCTCCAGCCATCAGGTCAGAGCTACAGGTAGCCCCGCCTCCTCCTGGAGTCCAGCATAATGATTGGTTGCTGAAACAGGAAAGGGGAGGGGCTCCTAGAACTGTTGCAGGATCAGTTTCTTCTTCCCGTCGTGGCTGAACTTGTTGGAGCGGAAAAGATCGCTGTCGTAGAACGACGTCAGGTTATGAATGTTGATCTGTCGGGCCTGGGGGGGGGGGGGGGGGGGGGGGAGACTTAGCTCAGCCTAGTCTCTAAAGAACAACGTTTCATAATGAACTGAAACAGGTAGCGTTTAGTCTGACAGTAACATGGTCCCTGAATGCACCATTTAACCCCTTCCCTCACCTTGTCCTGCAGGTCCTTCTCTACGACCTCGATGGTGTCGTTCTGGACTCCGTACCGGTTCCTCTGGTAGGACACCTGCTCAGAGACCAGCTGTTTGAGGATGAAGAGCAGCAGCTCGTTGTTGTCCCTCCGGAAGGCCAGGTACCGAGAGAAGGTCTGGAACACACGGGTCAGTGAACACCGCGTGAGACAGTAACAGACGGGTCAGTGAACGCCACACATGAGGAACATAACCCACTCACCTTCCTCATGCTCCTCATCACGCTGAACTTCTGCGTGTCGATGAAGCTCTCCAGCATCACCCTGATGGCCATGTTGACGTCGTCCTCCAGCACGTAGTCCCTGAGGTGCATCTTGGCGTGGGCCTCAGCCATGCGGATCATGGACTCGATGTGACGGACCGTGATGGGGATGCTGCCGGTCGCCTGTGAGCGGAGAACTACGTTAAGACAAACAGCTGTTTTTCTACAGATGTTCACGTCTCAGAGTCACGGCTCACCATGGACTCTTTACGGAGGTCGCTGTAGATGTGGGCCACCTTGTCCTGATCCATCTGGTTCAGTTTGGGATGAATCTGCAGAGGAATAAATCAACATTTACAGATAAATTATAAGAAATCATAAGAAAGAAAAAAGGCTGAAAGTTGAATTTCTTTGATAATTTCTTTAATTTGAGACACTTATGATGTGTTCAAGGACCGTCGGAAAGATGAAAATCTGATCATAATCTAGTTTTGGCGATTAATGAGGAGAACGTGCTTTTAAATTTTGGGGTTCAGAGAGTAAAAGCAGGAGGAGCAGTGAAACCTTCATGTTCTTCAGTCTTCCAGAAGTAACTAGCGGTGGTAGTTGGTAACTAGCAGTGGTAGTTGGTAACTAGCAGTGGTAGTTGGTAACTAGCGGTGGTAGTTGGTAACTAGCAGTGGTAGTTGGTAACTAGCAGTGGTAGTTGGTAACTAGCAGTGGGTAACTAGCAGTGGTAGTTGGTAACTAGCAGTTGGTAACTAGCAGTGGGTAACTAGCAGTGGGTAACTAGCAGTGGGTAACTAGCAGTGGGTAACTAGCAGTGGGTAACTAGCCGTGGGTAACTAGCCGTGGGTAACTAGCAGTGGGTAACTAGCAGTTGGTAACTAGCAGTGGGTAACTAGCAGTGGTAGTTGGTAACTAGCAGTTGGTAACTAGCAGTGGGTAACTAGCAGTGGGTAACTAGCAGTGGGTAACTAGCAGTGGGTAACTAGCAGTGGGTAACTAGCCGTGGGTAACTAGCCGTGGGTAACTAGCAGTGGGTAACTAGCAGTTGGTAACTAGCAGTGGTAGTTTGTAACTAGCAGTGGGTAACTAGCAGTGGGTAACTAGCAGTGGGTAACTAGCAGTGGGTAACTAGCAGTGGGTAACTAGCAGTGGTAGTTTGTAACTAGTAGTGGTAGTTGGTAACTAGCAGTGGTAGTTTGTAACTAGTAGTGGTAACTAGCAGTGGTAGTTCGTAACTAGTAGTGGTAACTAGCAGTGATAGTTGGTAACTGGTAGTTGGTAACTAGCAGTGGTAGTTGGTAACTAGCAGTGGTAGTTGGTAACTAGCAGTGGGTAACTAGCAGTGGGTAACTAGCAGTGGGTAACTAGCAGTGGGTAACTAGCAGTTGGTAACTGGTAGTTGGTAACTAGTTACCTTCTCCTTGGCGTAGATGATGTACTTCCTCAACAGGTCCTGAGGAATCGGAGGAACGTCAGACGTGTTGCGCAGAATCACTTCTTCCAAGGCCACGCCCCCTTCCTTGTTGCTAGGGTGATGCTTGATGTGGGAGCCAACCACGAAGCGAGCCAACATCTCATCCTGGAGAACGAACCAATCAGGAGAGAAGGAAGTCATGTTAGTCATCAGAATATTTTTACTTTTTCAGGATGTTCAACACACGTGTGTGTGTGTGTGTGTGTGTGTGTGTGTGTGTGTGTGTGTGTACCTGAACAGGGTCCACAGTGTCTCTGACGACACACAGAACATCAAACCGGGACACGATGGGCTCCGTGAGGTCCACGTTGTCAGAGAAGGTCAGCGAGGGGTCGTACCGACCACCTGTAGGAAACAAACCAGGATGCCATCAAGTCACCGCCGCGAGCGCCCCGAGTCACCGCCGCGAGGGGACCGGGGGCCTCTAGTCGCCGCGAACACTGACATTAGTGATTGAGAAGCTCTAGACGCGTTCAGGAGGTTCACTACAGGTTATCTAATGCCATGTCCACACTTGTCCACTTTTCCTACGTTTACACTGAGCAGCCACACGACGCCGGAGTTTTGGAGCAGCCTTAACGGAGGAACCTGAAAACTCCGCCGAGGTTGGAGGTATCTGAGAACTCCGGGGTTTTGGTTCAGTGTAGACGTCGGATACGGATGTCTGTTCGAAAAAAATGAGCCCACACCCGTGCTCGCTACTGGATTGGTTATTACCAGCCATGACGTCTCCGTCCCTGATTCGTCACACTCACTATCACGTGACCCGTACCCGGAAGAAAACAAAACAGCCGGGACATGGATAACGAGCCTTGCTTGCTTTGTTGTCTGTAGTAGCAGCTATTGTGGAGTTAAATTCGTCATTTTACAATGCTGCTAATGCCTACATGCGGAGGAGGCGAGCTGTTCTTCGAGCGATGAGCGAGCTGCTTGACCATCGGCGATCAGCCCCCACGGAGCTGCTGTCTGAAGCTCCAGTTAGCAATAAATGCTATTCAGAGCTACAGCTACAAACAGAGGAAACGAGTGAGAGACGAGTGATCGACGCTGATTCCTTTTACTTTTTCCCCTGATGCCGTATCTCAAGGAATACCCCAATGGAGCTAACGTTACATTCATCAGCCCCCACGGCAACAACAGACAACAACACAGAGGAAGCGAGTGATCGACGTGTGTTGACCACATTTATGGACCATAATCGAGTAAACGTTTCCGTGTAAGTGTTGATTTTAAAGTAAAGTTGATGTGTGAGAGAGAGAGAGAGAGAGAGAAGAGAGAGAGAGAGAGAGAGAGAGAGAGATAGAGAGAGAGAGACAGACAGACCTGCAGCGCTGTAACTACGTCTGAAAAATAAAACTTCTAAAACTTTCCACGAACTGTGTCTGTTTGAGTTTATAGAGGAAGATCTTAAGTATCAAATACAACCTTTCATTATTAAAGACTACTTCATTACTCTGTCATATTTTTTTTTTAACTAAGCAAGCAATCCACTTCCTGTTTACACCATCACGCGCATGCCCAGTGTACGTTAATGGTCACGTGCTGTCCGCCTTGAAGGCTGCCGTGTGGATGCTCCAATAATGCTGAAAACTCCCGCGTGGACGGAGATCGGTTCTATTTGAGAACTCTGCATCCAACGACACACGGCCTAGTGTGGATATGGCCTAAGGGTTACATGTGATGAGATCTTGAGAGGACCGACTCCTCGTGCTTCAGGTCTCTTGTGTTTGACTCCCAACGATCGTACCGATGGGGTTGGAGGCGGCGATGATGGTGCATCTGGCCTGCAGCGAGGTGACGATGCCGGCCTTGGAGATGGAGATGCTCTGCTGCTCCATGGCCTCGTGGATACTCGTCCGGTCCGCGTCGTTCATCTGAAAAGGACACGGTGGTTCAGGTCGGAGGTCATCGTTGGAGCAGACAGAAGGGTCGTACAGAGGGTCGTCTCACCTTATCGAACTCGTCGATCAGACAGACTCCGCGGTCGGCCAGCACCAGAGCTCCGGCCTCCAGAGTCCACTCTCTGCTGACCGGGTGTCTCTGGACGTAGGCGGTCAGACCGACGGCCGAGGCTCCCTGACCCGTGGTGAAGACGGCTCGACTCGACACCTTCTCCACGTACCTGCAGAAGATTTACAGAAAAATAAATCACTTCTCTCATTTTCATTTAAACCACATAAAGACCGAAAAGACTTTAATACAAAATGATTATTATCCAAACTATGAGGTCGACATAAAAATAATCTAAAATGTGCTCTTTGAGAAAGCTCAGTTTGTGAGAGGAACCTGGTGGTAAAGTGACTCTTCTCTTCCAGGTGAATCTCTCTTTAACGTCTAAAGCTCAGACAACACTGAACCATTGACAGAGTCTCTGTCCTCTGACGTCTCGGACGAGGACAGAGACTCCGACGTCTCGGACGAGGACACTTACTTGAGGAACTGGGACTTGGCGGTTCCCGGGTCTCCACACAGGAGAACATTGATGTCTCCTCTCACTTTATGTTTCCCTCCTGCAGGAGAAGAGGAGTCGGTGAGGAGCAGGAGTTAAATAACAGCGATGTTTCCTTCAGGACGGGACTCACCTGGATTCTTGGGCTCTCCTCCAAACAGGGCCAGAGCCAGACCTCTCTTTATGTCCTCGTGGCCGTAGATGGACGGAGCCATGCTGGCAAAGATCTACACAGACGACAGACGGACAGTTTAGCTAACCAGCTAACCCTCCAACGCGTGGGTGACGCTAACCAGCTAACCCTCCAACGCGTGGGTGACGCTAACCAGCTAACCCTCCAACGCGTGGGTGACGCTAACCAGCTAACCCTCCAACGCGTGGGTGAAGCTAACCAGCTAACCCTCCAACGCGTGGGTGACGCTAACCAGCTAACCCTCCAACGCGTGGGTGACGCTAACCAGCTAACCCTCCAACGCGTGGGTGACGCTAACCAGCTAACCCTCCAACGCGTGGGTGAAGCTAACCAGCTAACCCTCCAACGCGTGGGTGACGCTAACCAGCTAACCCTCCAACGCGTGGGTGAAGCTAACCAGCTAACCCTCCAACGCGTGGGTGACGCTAACCAGCTAACCCTTCAATGCGTGGGTGACGCTAACCAGCTAACCCTCCAACGCGTGGGTGAAGCTAACCAGCTAACCCTCCAACGCGTGGGTGACGCTAACCAGCTAACCCTCCAACGCGTGGGTGAAGCTAACCAGCTAACCCTCCAACGCGTGGGTGAAGCTAACCAGCTAACCCTCCAACGCGTGGGTGACGCTAACCAGCTAACCCTCCAACGCGTGGGTGAAGCTAACCAGCTAACCCTCCAACGCGTGGGTGACGCTAACCAGCTAACCCTCCAACGCGTGGGTGAAGCTAACCAGCTAACCCTCCAACGCGTGGGTGACGCTAACCAGCTAACCCTCCAACGCGTGGGTGACGCTAACCAGCTAACCCTCCAACGCGTGGGTGACGCTAACCAGCTAACCCTCCAACGCGTGGGTGACGCTAACCAGCTAACCCTCCAACGCGTGGGTGACGCTAACCAGCTAACCCTCCAACGCGTGGGTGACGCTAACCAGCTAACCCTCCAACGCGTGGGTGAAGCTAACCAGCTAACCCTCCAACACGTGGGTGACGCTAACCAGCTAACCCTTCCAACGCGTGGGTGACGCTAACCAGCTAACCCTCCAACGCGTGGGCGAAGCTAACCAGCTAACCCTCCAACGCGTGGGTGACGCTAACCAGCTAACCCTCCAACGCGTGGGTGACGCTAACCAGCTAACCCTCCAACGCGTGGGTGACGCTAACCAGCTAACCCTCCAACGCGTGGGTGACGCTAACCAGCTAACCCTTCAACGCGTGGGTGACGCTAACCAGCTAACCCTCCAACGCGTGGGTGACGCTAACCAGCTAACCCTTCAACGCGTGGGTGAAGCTAACCAGCTAACCCTTCAACGCGTGGGTGAAGCTAACCAGCTAACCCTTCAACGCGTGGGTGACGCTTTGGATCTGAACGGGTTTTAGGACGTAGACCTCCTCACCCGCTCCCCGATGCGCTCGTCTTTGGAGAGGGCGACGATGGCCTTCACGTCCTCGTCGGTCAGCTCTGCCACGGCGACGCCCTGATCTCTGCGGGTGATGTGATTGGCTAAGATCACTGTGGCGAACACGGGGAAGCCGTTGGCCATGTTCAGAGAGCCGTCGTAGTTGTTGTGGTAGACGCCCGTCAGCTCCTGAAAGAAAGATCCTCATCAGCTTCTTCCTTCTCTTAACTCTGGTTCGTCTGGTCTGAGAAAAATGATTTGAGACGCGTCGAACTCACGATCTCGTCTCCGGGCTTGCACTGGTCCACCAGGTCGGCCAGCAGGATGGAGTCTTTGGAGCGGGGGAGGCGGCCGGCGGCGACTTTACCGGGGCTCTCCTGGATGGTGATCCTCTGGTAGTTCTGGTACACGGTCTGCAGGAGGAACACCATTGGTCAGTTCACCGAGACAAGATGAAGAAGAAAAGGCTCAAATAACAGACTCCACCTCCTCCATGTTGATCTCAAAGGGGCCCAGGGACTGACACTCGGGACAGGAGCCCGGCTTCACCTCCTGGTTCTGGGACTGGAAGAAGGGTCCCAGCACAAAGTTGCACTTGTTACAGTTGTACTTGACCATGCCGAGCTGAGGCAGGACGCCGGTGCAGCGGCTCACCACGCCGCTGGTCCGGATCAGCTGGTTCAGGTGCAGCTGCCTTCAGAGGACAGAAGAAGAGATCCTGCTGCTTATTTCAGAAATGATTTGCATAACATGAACTGTTCATCATTCCATCTGCTCGTATTGACTCAGACGTCTCAGTAGAAAACTAGTGTTTGTGTGTTCAGTTTCATTTATGTAACCAATTTACCCAGAAGGCTTTGCAGTGCGTCTCCACATCACGGTGGCGTTATCGTAAAGACGAGTTAGACGTGGAAATAGTGTCAACATCAAAGCTGGAAACATGTTTTACTGTAATCATGTCCAAACGTAACGCATGTTATAAATAGTATTGAGCTCCAGTTTACAGGTACTAACACACCTACCGTCCATAATACTACGTAGTAGAACCTTACCTGAGGGAGCGGATCTCCTCCACTAATGGCAGGTTGCAGATGCGGACGTGGATCTCGTGGGCGATGCGGTCGTATTTGGGGTACATGGCCAGAACCACCTCTTTAGCAGCTTCATCGAAGACCTGAGGACACAAAGCGGGTCACACAGGTCCATCTCTGTAGAGCTCATGAACCACAGGAGCCTTCAAGGAACCCGGAGGGTCTGTGGTCAAAGACCTGGAGGATCCCCTAAAACCAGCAGAACTAGACTCACCTTCAACATCTCCGTGGGAGCCTCAGGCAGGAAGTAGGCCAGAACGTGCTCTCTGGCTGCCAGGTCCTCGTAGTTTACCACCAGACTCTCCTTGTTCTCTGGAAGCACAGGACAGGGTGTTGGTTCACGTCCCACCAGACACGTATCCTCAGCAAACACCTTTATTTTACTCTACCTTTGCACATGTCGCTGATCTTCTCCTTGAACACGTTGTGGCCGTTTTCGTCCACGTGAGTCCTCAGAAAGTTCTTGAAGCGGTTGTAGATCTCCAGCCGAGGCGCCGCCATGGAGACCCACTCCCTCACCGTGTGACCCTGCGGAGGAGACGAGGACACGGTCGGGTCGGTCCGGAGGGGAAGCTGCAGTACATCGGTGTACTAGTACAAGTATTACTACCTTCATATCCTCCAGGTTCTCGATGCTCTCGATCATCTCCTCTTCCTCTCCGTCGGCCACGCCCTCTGCCGCTCGCTCAGCCAATCGCCTCCTCCGAGCCGCCGGCCGCTCGTCGTCCTCGTCTTCGCTGTCTGGACGACGATGAAGACGAAACATGTTCAGACCTCTTTAAACACATCTGCATCACATCTGTCTGCTTCTTTAAGGACCTGATGAGTCCACCTCTCTGATCCACAACATTGGTGCAACATGAACAATATGTATATTGTATTATTACTGGTTCTCTTACTTCTACTGTTCCCATGATGCTTTGGGGCATGTAAAGAAGACGTATAATGTCTGAAGTAAGGAGCATCCTTTCTTCAATGGCTTTATATGAGAGACATGAATCATATCCCTGTGTTTACAGCGTGCTGAGTCATGACTCAGAGGTTATTGATAAACCACTTCCTGTGTGCAGACTCCTCACCGTACAGCAGTCCTCTCCTCAGCCTCCTGCTGACTCCTTGCTCCCGGTCCCTCCTCCTCATGGCCTCCTCGGCGGCGGCCCGAGCTCCGGGCGACAGCTCCGACAGATCCTCGTCCTCCAGGTCCAGACCTTCAGCCTCGTACTGGTCCAGAGCCGGGATGGCTCGGTAATCCCTGAGAGACAGATGAGGATACAGAGAGAGAGACAGAAGAGGAGACAAAACGTCACTGAAGCTCTAAAAATGCTCCGACTCAGCGTAAACGAGCCGTCCTCACCTCTCCATCCCGTCTCCGATCAGCTCCTCTCCGTCCCCGTCCTCCTCCTCGAGGACAGGTCCGTCCCCCAGAAGACCCTCAGACTCGTCCTCAAAGGGGGGCAGGTCTCGTCCGGGACTGGAGGTCATGTCTCCTCTCCTAGAAGTCGTGTCTCCTCGGCTCGGGCTGGTGGCAGCGTGGAACGACTCGGAGGAATCCTGAGAGTACAAGGAGTACTTCATTATGAGGTACTAGTACACAGGGTGTTACAGCATGAGGTACTAGTACACAGGGTGTCACAGCATGAGGTACTAGTACACAGGGTGTTACAGCATGAGGTACTAGTACACAGTGTTACAGCATGAGGTACTACAGCTCAGTGTATTACTGCATAAAGTACTACAGCTGTGTATTACTGTGCTGTATTTCTACTGTGTTCTTTTGACATACTGTTACTTGTATACACACATATATATATATACACACACACAAGTGAGCTGGTGTGGTCGTAATTAAAGAATATAACATGAGACAAGTAGAAGCACGTGGACAGACAGCAGAAGGTAGAGTTAAAGAAGACGCTGGGGATGTTCTCATGTTCTCATGTTCTCAAAGGGAACATCAGAGTGATGCTGCGTGAAAGACAGTTTAGTTGCGACCGAAGAACGAGCTGAATCAGCCTTTGACCGAGGGACAGTTAGTGACTGAATATGAAGTATGTATGTTGATCACATTTTAATTCTTCCGATTGAAGCTCAAACTCTGTCTTTGTTGTGATGAAGACAAAAGGACGTGAAACATTATAAAAGACTACAAACGTAACTCGTTTAGTTTAACTTCTTTCATCTTATTGGAACACATGAAGCCGTGAAACAGAAGCGTTAGTCTGATTTAAATGATCTAAATGTCTCTACTCACCGCCATTGTTGCTCTTCTGTCTCTTTCTGCTTAACTGAATTAACTTCTTCTTCCTCACGGGGAGTCGCTTTTCGCGCGAAACAACCATGTGACGCTCAAAGCCCGCGAAAAGTAATGAATATTTAAATCATCGCAGACGTCGGGGTCTCTTTATTGGTCGGTTTGATGTAAAGAGGCGGGGCCTTCAAATCAAAGAGCGTTTGTTTTGATATGAAGCACCGGAGGAGGTTTGTTCCGCCGGTGTGTGGGCGGGAAAGAGGGGCGGCCCGCGGAGTAAAACAAGCGCACCCTTCACGGAGCTGTGGAGCACGTGCGGAGTTTATGACGTGTATCATATTTTCCCGGGAAAATTCGGTGCTGCGTGCGAATCCGTTTCCCTGCGGGCGACATCAACGTGTCGACATCAATGTTTAAAAAAAATATATATATATATATATATTATAAATAAAGAATTCTGGGTTATCTTTGTCCACATAATGATTTATCTTCAGGGACCACGAATGATTAGCTGAAGAGTAATATATGAAGAGAATCTGTTAGAGGAAGTCATTCGGGTTCATCTTCAGGGAGCATGAATATATGTACAAACACTTCATGTCAATATATCCAACAGTTCCAGCAATCAAAACAAAAGTCAACCTGAGCTGAAGAGGAAGAAGGTAGTAGGATTCATCCTCTGGGGACCATGAATTCAGATAAATCTATCCGATCGTTGAGATATTTCAGTCTGTGGAAGCTGTGGTTCATGTCTGATGAGTTCATAATTACATATTAATGTGAAATGTTGCTGCATGAATACAACATAAAGCAATAAAGTGAAACAATACGAAGTGTTTACATCAGAACACCTCAACCTCAATAATCATCATTTATGACTTTTAATATCTGTAACAAAAACAAGCATTCATAGGTTCAGTATCAAAAACAAGAAAAATCAAAGAAAACGAATTAAACAGCTTTTGTGCAGAAAATAAATATCACAAATGTTTTCCCTCGTTGGCATCGTTTAACGATTATCTTTTGTAGCTTTACAGAGTTGAGAAATGATTCCAGTGTTGTATAAATGTAAATTATATAAATTATTCTGGAACAGAAACATCCAGACTTCAGAAGATACATATTCAAATGTTTAAGGCTTATTTTAAGGGTGTGAATTAAATCCTTAAAGACGGATATTATTTAAAAAGACGTGTTTTGTTCGTATTAAACTTGTTTTCTGAGTGAGGTCTTGATTGTCACATCTAAAGCAGCGTGTCGAGCGTGCAGTTTGATGCACAACATTCTCCCACAATGCAATACAAAAAACAAGAAAACCTAAATAAACTGCACCGTTTCTGTTATGATCACTTCCTGTTAGTATCACATGGTACAGTGTACTGATGAGGACTATGTACATGGGTAGTACTGTCGTACCGTGAGTATAATGAGGCGTTTATGCTGCGTTTGAGTGACGTAGGACAGAATGGTAAATTCCAGTTTCCTACTAGAAAGCCTTGTCAGACAGTTTGTTAAACCTGCCGATGCTCAAACATTCATGCTGTCGTCTGTCAGCTGGTGTCAGGACGTTTCAACACATCTGTGGTTATTGTTGAGTCTTATGAACCACGATGAGGTCGTATCGATCAGACCAAGCTTTTAAAATATTTTCCCACCACAAAGGAACCAGTTTTAACTCGAAAGTAATCCGACAAACATGAAACAGCACAAACTAAACGTGTGAGGAGGGCTGGATATCAGGAATCATCAAGTCAGAGGAGTTCCCACATCTTTATCTTGGTGTTTAAGGAGGAAAAACACTTCAAAATAAAAGCCCCAACAGAGAGAAGCAACATTTTTCTTCCAAAAAAAAAAATGAAGCTGTGTGAGAGTTGGTGCTTCAAAATAAAAGCTGTTCTGGATAAACAGAGCGCCAAAATAAGAAGACTACTTCAAAATAAAAGGTCACCCTCGCAGCCACAGGTTGAAGGTAAAAAAGTGAGGCTTCAAAATAAGAGCGTTCCAGAGGAGAAACAGAAAACGAGACGTTTAGTTGTTGGTTTGATTTATACATCACATCATGTAGTGCGTATACAACGTCGTACCAGACGGACTCTCTGAGGACCAGGACCCTGAGAGACTCTCTGAGGACCAGGACCCTGAGAGACTCTCTGAGGACCAGGACCCTGAGAGACTCTGAGGACCAGGACCCTGAGAGTAATGTTTGCGAGACCTCCAGCTGATCCTCCTTCCTGTCTGAGGTTTTATTTCAGCACCAGCGTGGCCTCAGAGCCGTCCTTCCTCTTCAGATACAGGCCGTAGCTCAGGTGGTGTTCTCTCCTCAGGAAGGCGTAGAAATAATCCGACACCAGCAGAATCTGTGAAGAACAAACATCAACATGAAGATTTAAAGAAATCACAAAATGATTGATTTCAATAAAAGTATGATGATGTAAATGGACCATAATGTACTAAATGAACATCATGCTGAATTGAAGAAGACTTGAAACTAGAGATTGAGACCATAAACTCATGTTTACAATGTTTACTGAGGGAATAAATCAAGAGAGAAGTAGAGTCATTTTCTCATAGACTTCTATACAACCAGAGGAGTCGCCCCCTGGTGGACACTAGAGAGAATGCAGCTTCAACACATGAAGCTCTGACTTCACTTTAATGAACTGGAGGTTTGTGTCTGAGTCGGAGCCAGCAGCCGGTTAGCTTAGCTGAGCACAAAGACTGGAAACGGAGAGAAACAGCTCGCCCTCTGAAGCTGAAATAATGTTTCTCTACAACTGAAGACTTATTTGCGGACTACATCTCGGCAGGGATCAGGAGCTCATTCCCCGTCCGGGACGTCCCACCTGAGCCACGTTGAACAGCAGCGTGATGGCGTAGTAGAAGTTGGAGTTGGCGCTGCCGGCGTAGATCCAGAGGTGCCAGAGGACCGGGAACAGAGCGGAGCAGGCGAGCAGGACGCAGGACACCAAGAAGATGTTCCTCAAGACTGAGAGACCAGGAGAGAGAGACCTGGTTATCATACCAGTCTACATAGCATGGAGGGTCTGAAACACTGACAGAAGAATATGACACAGATAAGATCGAATATTTTACATTTAAAGTAAAGTAGTAATCTGGAATATTTTCCTAAATGTCTGTTGGGAGGGAACACAGTGGTGATTAAAGCTGAAGAACAAACACACCTGCAGTTACATCTTATCACCACAGGGGCCTCCAAAGAGAACCAAACCAAATCTTTGAGATTGTGACTTCAGTTTAGCTACATATACTATTGCTGGGCAACTTAACGCGTTATCGCATTCATTAATTAATGGCAACAATTATTTTACCGCGCATTAACAGTTTTTTTAAATGCAATAAACACCGTTGATGCAGCAAATCACCCAAACAAGCGGTGGAGGAAGTCTTCGGACTACGTGGATGCAGCGTGTGGGAGAAGTAGAGATAATCTAAAGCAACACAAGCTAACAGATGCTACAGAGAAGTGGAGATAAACTAAAGCAACACAAGCTCACAGATGCTACAGAGAAGTAGAGATAAACTAAAGCAACACAAGCTAACAGATGCTACAGAGAAGTAGAGATAAACTAAAGCAACACAAGCTAACAGATGCTACAGAGAAGTGGAGATAAACTAAAGCAACACAAGCTAACAGATGCTACAGAGAAGTAGAGATAAACTAAAGCAACACAAGCTAACAGATGCTACAGAGAAGTGGAGATAAACTAAAGCAACACAAGCTAACAGATGCTACAGAGAAGTAGAGATAAACTAAAGCAACACAAGCTAACAGATGCTACAGAGAAGTAGAGATAAACTAAAGCAACACAAGCTCACAGATGCTACAGAGAAGTGGAGATAAACTAAAGCAACACAAGCTAACATGCTACAGAGAAGTAGAGATAAACTAAAGCAACACAAGCTAACAGATGCTACAGAGAAGTAGAGATAAACTAAAGCAACACAAGCTAACAGATGCTACAGAGAAGTGGAGACAAACTAAAGCAACACAAGCTAACAGATGCTACAGAGAAGTGGAGATAAACTAAAGCAACACAAGCTAACAGATGCTACAGAGAAGTGGAGACAAACTAAAGCAACACAAGCTCACAGATGCTACAGAGAAGTAGAGATAAACTAAAGCAACACAAGCTAACAGATGCTACAGAGAAGTGGAGATAAACTAAAGCAACACAAGCTGACAGATGCTACAGAGAAGTGGAGATAAACTAAAGCAACACAAGCTAACATGCTACAGAGAAGTGGAGACAAACTAAAGCAACACAAGCTAACAGATGCTACAGAGACGTGGAGATAAACTAAAGCAACACAAGCTAACATGCTACAGAGAAGTAGAGACAAACTAAAGCAACACAAGCTAACAGATGCTACAGAGAAGTGGAGACAAACTAAAGCAACACAAGCTAACAGATGCTACAGAGAAGTAGAGATAAACTAAAGCAACACAAGCTAACAGATGCTACAGAGAAGTAGAGATAAACTAAAGCAACACAAGCTGACAGATGCTACAGAGAAGTGGAGATAAACTAAAGCAACACAAGCTAACAGATGCTACAGAGAAGTGGAGACAAACTAAAGCAACACAAGCTAACAGATGCTACAGAGAAGTAGAGATAAACTAAAGCAACACAAGCTAACAGATGCTACAGAGAAGTAGAGATAAACTAAAGCAACACAAGCTAACATGCTACAGAGAAGTAGAGATAAACTAAAGCAACACAAGCTAACATGCTACAGAGAAGTGGAGACAAACTGCAGGTTGGTGTTGTGGGAGATGTCGGTCTGAGGAACGTTCTCAAGGTGCGTTCACGTCGCGTTTGGTGTGAACGCAGCTTTAGGATCTCAACGAATGACGTCGCGTATGAGCCTCAAGACGCACCGTCACCAGAAGAACACACGAGTTGTGTTAAAGGAGAGGACGACTAAAGCCACGCGTTACACACACACACTGAGCACAGATATAGAAGAGATAGAACTGCTGCTGTGTGAAGAGAATAGATAGATAGATAGATAGATGTAAACTTTATTTATCCCCAGGGGGAAATTCGTTTGTTTCAGCAGCAATTTACAGAGTAAAATATAACATATGGAATGCACAATATCTACAGTACAATAAAATAACAGAGCAGATATTGAATTGAAGGAATAGATAAATAAAAAATAAGCTAAATAGAAATGCACAGTATATACCATGAAAATAGTGGTATTAATTAAATAAAATTAGCAACTAGTAAACTAAACAACCTGGACAGTAGAGCCAGGATCACCAACAACAAGCAACAGCCGTGTAGCGTTGTAGTCATGTGAAGGACGACGATCTGGCCCGAGGTGTTTTATTATAAAGTCTAATGGCAGTGGGCAGGAATGTTTTTCTGAATCTGTCCTTGTGACAGCGGAGCTGGATCAGTCTGTTGGAGAAAGTGCTCCGCTGTCCCTGTAGGAGGTGGTGGAGAGGGTGGTCCTGGTTATCCAATATGGATAATAGTTTCTTCAGTGTCCTCCTCTCCACCACCTCTTCCAGATAGTCTTGTTTGCAGCCAATGATGGAGCCGGCCTTCTTAACTAGTTTGTTAAGTCTGTTGGTGTCTCCGGCTCCAATGCTGCTCCCCCAGCAGACTACGGCGAAGTACAGTGCACTGGCCACAACAGACTGATAGAACATCTCCAACATCTTGCTGCACACGTTGAAGGATCGAAGTTTCCTCAAGAAGAAGAGTCGACTCATCCCCTTCTTGTACACAGCGTTGATGTTGGTCTTCCAGTTCAGTCTGCTGTCGATGGAGACACCCAGGTACTTGTACTCCTCCACCATGTCCACATCCTCTCCCAGAACTCTCAGCGGTTGTGGAGACGTCGTCTTCCTCCTGAAGTCGACCACCATCTCTCTGGTCTTGGCCACGTTCAGACGCAGGTGATTTCTACCGGCCCACTCCACAAAGTCCTCCACTACTGCCCTGTACTCCTCCTCCCGTCCGTCCCTTATACACCCGACCACTGCAGAGTCATCAGAGAACTTCTGCAGATGGCATGACACAGAGTTGTACTGGAAGTCAGTGGTGTACAAGGTGAACAGGAAGGGACACAGAACAGTTCCCTGTGGGGCTCCAATATCACTGACCACCGTATCAGACAGCACACGGCCCAGTGGGACAAACTGTGGTCTGCCTGTGAGGTAGTCAGTGATCCAGGAGACGGTGGACGCGTTCACCCCCACCACCCGCAGCTTCTCACTCAGCAGCACTGGTTGGATGGTGTTGAATGCACTGGAGAAATCAAAGGAAGTGATTCTCACAGAGCCACCGGATCCATCCAGGTGCGACTGAGCTCGTTGCAGCAGGTAGATGATGGCGTCGTCCACCCCCACACGAGGCTGGTATGCAAACTGCAGAGGGTCCAGTGAGGATTTCACCTGCGGCCGGAGGCGGGCCAAGACCAGCCTCTCCAGCACCTTCATCACATGGGATGTGAGGGCAACTGGTCGGTAGTCATTGAGGCCAGATGGTGTCGTCTTCTTCGGTACAGGAACCAGGCACGACGTCTTCCACAGCACCGGGACTTCCTCCTGCTTCAGGCTCAGGTTGTATAGGTGTTGAAGGACATTAGACAGCTGGATGGCGCAGGTCTTCAGGACCCTGGGGCTGATGCCATCAGGTCCAGCAGCCTTGCCTTGGTGGAGTCTCTCCAGCTGTCTTCTCACCTGGCCAGTCGTCACAGAGAGGGGGGGGGAGGGGGGTCATAGTGTTGGTGGTGGCAGAGCCCTTAGAAGTGGAGGGCTCTGAGTCCATGCAGCTCACCAGGGGGGACAGAGGGGGAGGTGTTTGGGAGGTGTGGTGTGTGGAGGAGACAGATGAGGGCTGTGAGCTAAACCTATTGAAGTGACAGTTTAGCTCGTTGGCCCTCACCAGGGAGCCCCCTGGTTGTCTGCCTCCCACCTTGAAGCCGGTTATCTACTGCTAACAACAACCTGATGTGTTTAAAGTGTTTACACACAATGTTATTGCCCTTTTGCTCATATAGCAGTACTTTCAAAATAAATATAAAATAAATATATATATATATATATATATATATATATATATATATATATATATATATATATATATATATATATATATATATATTATAGTAATAAGTATTTATTGTTAATATGTGTACTGATCATCTTTATCACAAGAAAATACATTCTGCATGAATTAAAGCTCATTTCCAGGTTGGAAGGTAAACATCAGTCGTGGATCAGAACCAGAGAACACCTGCTTCTCACTAGTTATACGCTAAATGTTACGTTATGATATTTAATACATAAACTACTTTCATATATACACTAACATTGAATACACACTCACATCGGTGCAGGTGGCTCCACACAGGGAGGAAGGCCATGTAGAGAGAGATGTCTCCCACAGTGGGGTAGGACTTAAAGATGGAGATCACAGCTAACTGCATGAAGATCAGGAACACTGGATGATCCCTGAGACACAGACAGAAGGACGGACAGAGTCAGTGAGGACAGACAGAGTCAGAAGGACGGACAGAGTCAGTGAGGACAGACAGACAGTGAGGACAGCCAGTCAGTGAGGACAGACAGAGTCAGTGAGGACAGACAGACAGTGAGGACAGACAGACAGTGAGGACAGACAGAGTCAGTGAGGACAGACAGTCAGTGAGGACAGACAGAGTCAGTGAGGACAGACAGAAGGACAGACAGACAGTGAGGACAGACAGAGTCAGTGAGGACAGACAGACAGTGAGGACAGACAGAGTCAGAAGGACAGGACAGAGTCAGTGAGGACAGACAGACAGTGAGGACAGACAGAGTCAGGAAGGACGGACAGAGTCAGTGAGGACAGACAGACAGTGAGGACAGCCAGTCAGTGAGGACAGACAGAGTCAGTGAGGACAGACAGTCAGTGAGGACAGACAGAGTCAGTGAGGACAGACAGAGTCAGTGAGGACAGTGAGGACAGACAGAAGGACAGACAGACAGTGAGGACAGACAGAGTCAGTGAGGACAGACAGACAGTGAGGACAGACAGAGTCAGTGAGGACAGACAGAGTCAGTGAGGAAAGACAGACAGTGAGGACAGACAGAGTCAGTGAGGACAGACAGACAGTGAGGACAGACAGAGTCAGTGAGGACAGACAGACAGTGAGGACAGACAGAGTCAGTGTGGACAGACAGAGTCAGTGAGGACAGACAGAGTCAGTGAGGACAGACAGAGTCAGTGAGGACAGACGGACAGTGAGGACAGACGGACAGTGAGGACAGACAGACAGTGAGGACGGACAGTCAGTGAGGACAGACAGACAGTGAGGACAGACAGACAGTGAGGACAGACAGACAGTGAGGACAGACAGAGTCAGTGAGGACAGACAGACAGTGAGGACGGACAGAGTCAGAAGGACGGACAGAGTCAGTGAGGACAGACAGACAGTGAGGACGGACAGATAGTGAGGACGGACAGACAGTGAGGACGGACAGAGTCAATGAGGACAGACAGAGTCAGAAGGACGGACAGAGTCAGTGAGGACAGACAGACAGTGAGGACAGACAGAGTCAGTGAGGACAGACAGAGTCAGTGAGGACAGACAGAGTCAGTGAGGACAGACAGACAGTGAGGACAGACAGACAGTGAGGACGGACAGAGTCAGTGAGGACAGACAGTGAGGACAGACAGACAGAAGGACAGCCAGACAGTGAGGACAGACAGAGTCAGTGAGGACAGACTGACAGTGAGGACAGACAGAGTCAGTGAGGACAGACAGTCAGTGAGGACGGACAGAGTCAGAAGGACGGACAGAGTCAGTGAGGACAGACAGTGAGGACAGACAGTGAGGACAGACAGACAGTGAGGACAGACAGAGTCAGAAGGACGGACAGAGTCAGAAGGACGGACAGAGTCAGTGAGGACAGACAGACAGTGAGGACGGACAGACAGTGAGGACGGACAGACAGTGAGGACAGACAGACAGTGAGGACAGACAGAGTCAGTGAGGACAGACAGAGTCAGAAGGACGGACAGAGTCAGTGAGGACAGACAGACAGTGAGGACGGACAGAGTCAGTGAGGACAGACAGACAGTGAGGACGGACAGAGTCAGTGAGGACAGACAGACAGACAGTGAGGACAGACAGACAGACAGTGAGGACAGGCAGACAGTGAGGACAGACAGACAGTGAGGACAGACAGACAGTGAGGACAGACAGTCAGTGAGGACAGACACAGTGAGGACAGACAGAGTCAGAAGGACGGACAGACAGTGAGGACAGACAGACAGTGAGGACAGACAGAGTCAGAAGGACAGACAGACAGTGAGGACAGACAGAGTCAGAAGGACGGACAGACAGAGTCAGAAGGACGGACAGACAGACAGTGAGTACGGACAGACAGTGAGGACGGACAGACAGTGAGGACAGACAGACAGTGAGGACAGACAGACAGTGAGGACAGACAGTCAGTGAGGACAGACAGTCAGTGAGGACAGACAGAGTCAGTGAGGACAGACAGACAGTGAGGACAGACAGACAGTGAGGACAGAGTCAGTGAGGACAGAGTCAGTGAGGACAGACAGACAGTGAGGACAGACGGACAGTGAGGACAGACAGAGTCAGAAGGACGGACAGAGTCAGTGAGGACAGACAGACAGTGAGGACAGACAGACAGTGAGGACAGACAGACAGTGAGGACAGACAGAGTCAGTGAGGACAGACAGAGTCAGTGAGGATGGACAGAGTCAGAAGGACGGACAGTCAGTGAGGACAGACAGACAGTGAGGACAGCCAGACAGTGAGGACGGACAGACTGTGAGGACAGACAGAGTCAATGAGGACAGACAGAGTCAAGTAGGACAGACAGACAGTGAGGACAGACAGACAGTGAGGACAGACAGAGTCAGTGAGGACGGACAGTCAGTGAGGACAGACAGACAGTGAGGACAGACAGACAGTGAGGACACAGACAGTGAGGACAGACAGAGTCAGAAGGACTGACAGAGTCAGAAGGACGGACAGAGTCAGTGAGGACAGACAGTGAGGACAGACAGAGTCAGTGAGGACAGACAGACAGTGAGGACGGACAGAGTCAGAAGGACGGACAGTCAGTGAGGACAGACAGACAGTGAGGACGGACAGACAGTGAGGACAGACAGAGTCAAGTAGGACAGACAGAGTCAAGTAGGACAGACAGACAGTGAGGACAGACAGACAGTGAGGACAGACAGACAGTGAGGACAGACAGTCAGTGAGGACAGACAGTCAGTGAGGACAGACAGAGTCAGTGAGGACAGACAGAGTCAGTGAGGACAGACAGAGTCAGTGAGGACAGACAGTGAGGACAGACAGTGAGGACAGACAGTGAGGACAGACAGTGAGGACAGAGTCAGTGAGGACAGAGTCAGTGAGGACAGACAGACAGTGAGGACAGACAGAGTCAGAAGGACGGACAGACAGTAAGGACAGACACAGTGAGGACAGACAGACAGTGAGGACGGACAGACAGTGAGGACAGACAGACAGTGAGGACAGACAGAGTCAGAAGGACGGACAGAGTCAGTGAGGCCAGACAGACAGTGAGGACAGACAGACAGTGAGGACAGACAGACAGTGAGGACGGACAGAGTCAGTGAGGACAGACAGTCAGTGAGGACAGACAGAGTCAGTGAGGACGGACAGAGTCAGTGAGGACAGACAGAGTCAGTGAGGACAGACAGTGAGGACAGACAGACAGTGAGGACAGAGTCAGTGAGGACAGACAGACAGTGAGGACAGACAGAGTCAGAAGGACGGACAGACAGTAAGGACAGACACAGTGAGGACAGACAGACAGTGAGGACGGACAGACAGTGAGGACAGACAGAGTCAGAAGGACAGACAGAGTCAGTGAGGCCAGACAGACAGTGAGGACAGACAGACAGTGAGGACAGACAGAGTCAGTGAGGACAGACAGACAGTGAGGACGGACAGAGTCAGAAGGACGGACAGAGTCAGTGAGGACAGACAGAGTCAGTGAGGACGGACAGAGTCAGTGAGGACAGACAGACAGTGAGGACAGACAGACAGTGAGGACAGACAGACAGTGAGGACAGAGTCAGAAGGACGGACAGAGTCAGTGAGGACAGACAGAGTCAGAAGGACGGACAGAGTCAGTGAGGACAGACAGACAGTGAGGACAGACAGACAGTGAGGACAGACAGACAGTGAGGACAGACAGACAGTGAGGACAGACAGACAGTGAGGACAGACAGACAGTGAGTACGGACAGACAGTGAGGATGGACAGACAGTGAGGACAGACAGTCAGTGAGGACAGACAGTCAGTGAGGACAGACAGAGTCAGTGAGGACAGACAGAGCAGTGAGGACAGACAGACAGTGAGGACAGACAGACAGTGAGGACAGAGTCAGTGAGGACAGAGTCAGTGAGGACAGACAGACAGTGAGGACAGACGGACAGTGAGGACAGACAGAGTCAGAAGGACGGACAGAGTCAGTGAGGACAGACAGACAGTGAGGACAGACAGACAGTGAGGACAGACAGAGTCAGTGAGGACAGACAGACAGTGAGGATGGACAGAGTCAGAAGGACGGACAGTCAGTGAGGACAGACAGACAGTGAGGACAGCCAGACAGTGAGGACGGACAGACTGTGAGGACAGACAGAGTCAATGAGGACAGACAGAGTCAAGTAGGACAGACAGACAGTGAGGACAGACAGACAGTGAGGACAGACAGAGTCAGTGAGGACAGACAGACAGTGAGGACGGACAGAGTCAGAAGGACGGACAGTCAGTGAGGACAGACAGACAGTGAGGACGGACAGACAGTGAGGACAGACAGAGTCAAGTAGGACAGACAGAGTCAAGTAGGACAGACAGACAGTGAGGACAGACAGACAGTGAGGACAGACAGTCAGTGAGGACAGACAGAGTCAGTGAGGACAGACAGAGTCAGTGAGGACAGACAGAGTCAGTGAGGACAGACAGTGAGGACAGACAGTGAGGACAGACAGTGAGGACAGACAGACAGTGAGGACAGAGTCAGTGAGGACAGACAGACAGTGAGGACAGACAGAGTCAGAAGGACGGACAGACAGTAAGGACAGACACAGTGAGGACAGACAGACAGTGAGGACGGACAGACAGTGAGGACAGACAGACAGTGAGGACAGACAGAGTCAGAAGGACGGACAGAGTCAGTGAGGCCAGACAGACAGTGAGGACAGACAGACAGTGAGGACAGACAGACAGTGAGGACGGACAGAGTCAGTGAGGACAGACAGTCAGTGAGGACAGACAGAGTCAGTGAGGACGGACAGAGTCAGTGAGGACAGACAGAGTCAGTGAGGACAGACAGTGAGGACAGACACAGTGAGGACAGAGTCAGTGAGGACAGACCGACAGTGAGGACAGACAGAGTCAGAAGGACGGACAGACAGTAAGGACAGACACAGTGAGGACAGACAGACAGTGAGGACAGACAGACAGTGAGGACGGACAGAGTCAGAAGGACGGACAGAGTCAGTGAGGACAGACAGAGTCAGTGAGGACGGACAGAGTCAGTGAGGACAGACAGACAGTGAGGACAGACAGACAGTGAGGACAGACAGACAGTGAGGACAGACAGACAGTGAGGACAGAGTCAGAAGGACGGACATAGTCAGTGAGGACAGACAGAGTCAGAAGGACGGACAGAGTCAGTGAGGACAGACAGACAGTGAGGACAGACAGACAGTGAGGACAGACAGACAGTGAGGACAGACAGACAGTGAGGACAGACAGACAGTGAGTACGGACAGACAGTGAGGACGGACAGACAGTGAGGACAGACAGACAGTGAGGACAGACAGACAGTGAGGACAGACAGTCAGTGAGGACAGACAGTCAGTGAGGACAGACAGAGTCAGTGAGGACAGACAGACAGTGAGGACAGACAGACAGTGAGGACAGAGTCAGTGAGGACAGAGTCAGTGAGGACAGACAGACAGTGAGGACAGACGGACAGTGAGGACAGACAGAGTCAGAAGGACGGACAGAGTCAGTGAGGACAGACAGACAGTGAGGACAGACAGACAGTGAGGACAGACAGAGTCAGTGAGGACAGACAGACAGTGAGGATGGACAGAGTCAGAAGGACGGACAGTCAGTGAGGACAGACAGACAGTGAGGACAGCCAGACAGTGAGGACGGACAGACTGTGAGGACAGACAGAGTCAATGAGGACAGACAGAGTCAAGTAGGACAGACAGACAGTGAGGACAGACAGACAGTGAGGACAGACAGAGTCAGTGAGGACGGACAGTCAGTGAGGACAGACAGACAGTGAGGACGGACAGACAGTGAGGACAGACAGACAGTGAGGACACAGACAGTGAGGACAGACAGAGTCAGAAGGACTGACAGAGTCAGAAGGACGGACAGAGTCAGTGAGGACAGACAGTGAGGACAGACAGAGTCAGTGAGGACAGACAGACAGTGAGGACGGACAGAGTCAGAAGGACGGACAGAGTCAGTGAGGACAGACAGACAGTGAGGACGGACAGACAGTGAGGACAGACAGACAGTGAGGACAGACAGAGTCAGTGAGGACAGACAGACAGTGAGGACAGACACAGTGAGGACAGACAGAGTCAGAAGGACGGACAGACAGTGAGGACAGACAGTGAGGACAGACAGTGAGGACAGACTGAGTCAGAAGGACAGACAGTGAGGACAGACAGAGTCAGAAGGACGGACAGACAGAGTCAGAAGGACGGACAGACAGTGAGGACAGACAGACAGTGAGTACGGACAGACAGTGAGTACAGACAGACAGTGAGGACAGACAGACAGTGAGGACAGACAGAGTCAGAAGGACGGACAGACAGTGAGGACGGACAGACAGTGAGGACAGACAGACAGTGAGGACAGACAGACAGTGAGGACAGACAGTCAGTGAGGACAGACAGAGTCAGTGAGGACAGACAGACAGTGAGGACAGAGTCAGTGAGGACAGACAGACAGTGAGGACAGACAGAGTCAGTGAGGACAGACAGAGTCAGTGAGGACAGACAGACAGTGAGGACAGACAGACAGTGAGGGAGGACAGACAGTGAGGACAGACAGAGTCAATGAGGACAGACAGAGTCAAGTAGGACAGACAGTGAGGACAGACAGACAGTGAGGACAGACAGACAGTGAGGACAGACAGAGTCAGTGAGGACGGACAGTCAGTGAGGACAGACAGACAGTGAGGACGGACAGACAGTGAGGACAGACAGAGTCAAGTAGGACAGACAGACAGTGAGGACACAGACAGTGAGGACAGACAGAGTCAGAAGGACTGACAGAGTCAGAAGGACGGACAGAGTCAGTGAGGACAGACAGTGAGGACAGACAGTGAGGACAGACAGTGAGGACAGACAGAGTCAGTGAGGACAGACAGACAGTGAGGACGGACAGAGTCAGAAGGACGGACAGTCAGTGAGGACAGACAGTGAGGACGGACAGACAGTGAGGACAGACAGAGTCAAGTAGGACAGACAGAGTCAAGTAGGACAGACAGACAGTGAGGACAGACAGACAGTGAGGACAGACAGAGTCAGTGAGGACAGAAAGACAGAAGGACAGACAGACAGTGAGGCCAGACAGAGTCAGAAGGACGGACAGAGTCAGTGAGGACAGACAGAGTCAGAAGGACGGACAGAGTCAGTGAGGACAGACAGACAGTGAGGACAGACAGACAGTGAGGACAGACAGACAGTGAGGACAGACAGACAGTGAGGACAGAGTCAGAAGGACGGACAGAGTCAGTGAGGACAGACAGACAGAAGGACAGACAGTGAGGACAGACAGTCAGTGAGGACAGACAGACAGTGAGGACAGACAGACAGTGAGGACAGACAGAGTCAGTGAGGACAGACAGTCAGTGAGGACAGACAGTCAGTGAGGACAGAGTCAGTGAGGACAGACAGACAGTGAGGACAGACAGAGTCAGAAGGACGGACAGACAGACAGTGAGGACAGACAGACAGTGAGGACAGACAGACAGAAGAACGGACAGAGTCAGTGAGGACAGACAGTCAGTGAGGACAGAGTCAGTGAGGACAGACAGACAGTGAGGACAGACAGAGTCAGTGAGGACAGAGACAGTGAGGACAGACAGAAGGACAGACAGACAGTGAGGACAGACAGACAGTGAGGACAGACAGAGTCAGTGAGGAAAGACAGACAGTGAGGACAGACAGACAGTGAGGACAGACAGAGTCAGTGAGGACAGACAGAGTCAGTGAGGACAGACAGAGTCAGTGAGGACAGACAGAGTCAGTGAGGACAGACGGTCAGTGAGGACAGACGGACAGTGAGGACAGACAGAGTCAGAAGGACGGACAGAGTCAGTGAGGCCAGACAGACAGTGAGGACAGACAGACAGTGAGGACAGACAGACAGTGAGGACGGACATAGTCAGAAGGACGGACAGAGTCAGTGAGGACAGACAGAGTCAGTGAGGACAGACAGAGTCAGTGAGGACAGACAGAGTCAGTGAGGACAGACAGAGTCAGTGAGGACAGACAGAGTCAGTGAGGACAGACAGAGTCAGTGAGGACAGACAGACAGTGAGGACGGACAGAGTCAGTGAGGACAGACAGACAGTGAGGACGGACAGACAGTGAGGACGGACAGACAGTGAGGACGGACAGACAGTGAGGACGGACAGACAGTGAGGACAGACAGAGTCAGTGAGGACAGACAGACAGTGAGGACGGACAGAGTCAGTGAGGACAGACAGACAGTGAGGACGGACAGACAGTGAGGACAGACAGACAGTGAGGACAGACAGACAGACAGTGAGGACAGACAGAGTCAGTGAGGACAGACAGAGTCAGTGAGGACAGACAGTCAGTGAGGACATACAGACAGTGAGGACAGACAGAGTCAAGTAGGACAGACAGACAGTGAGGACAGACAGTCAGTGAGGACAGACAGAATCAGTGAGGACAGACAGTCAGTGATGACAGACAGAGTCAGTGAGGACAGACAGTCAGTGAGGACATACAGACAGTGAGGACAGACAGAGTCAAGTAGGACAGACAGACAGTGAGGACAGACAGACAGTGAGGACAGACAGAGTCAGAAGGACGGACAGAGTCAGAAGGACGGACAGAGTCAGTGAGGACAGTCAGTGAGGACAGACAGACAGTGAGGACGGACAGACAGTGAGGACGGACAGACAGTGAGGCCAGACAGACAGTGAGGCCAGACAGACAGTGAGGCCGGACAGAGTCAGTGAGGACAGACAGACAGTGAGGACAGACAGAGTCAGAAGGACGGACAGACAGTGAGGACAGACAGAGTCAGTGAGGACAGACAGAGTCAGTGAGGACAGACAGAGTCAGTGAGGACAGACAGACAGTGAGGACAGACAGACAGTGAGGACAGACAGAGTCAGTGAGGACAGACAGTCAGTGAGGACAGACAGACAGTGAGGACAGACAGACAGTGAGGACAGACAGAGTCAGTGAGGACAGACAGAGTCAGTGAGGACAGACAGAGTCAGAAGGACGGACAGAGTCAGTGAGGACAGACAGAGTCAGAAGGACGGACAGAGTCAGTGAGGACAGACAGACAGTGAGGACAGACAGACAGTGAGGACAGACAGACAGTGAGGACAGACAGACAGTGAGGACAGACAGAGTCAGTGAGGACAGACAGACAGTGAGGACAGACAGACAGTGAGGACAGACAGACAGTGAGGACAGACAGACAGTGAGGACAGACAGTGAGGACAGACAGAGTCAGAAGGACGGACAGACAGTGAGGACAGAGGACCTACTTGAGCTTGATGGACAGAGGGACGGTGTAGAAGAAGACGTTGATCTGGAAGACGCAGAGGAAGAAGAGGCGGAAGTGTTCAAACATCTCGGCGAAGAAGTACCAGAAGAGTCCGATGTTGGGGGTCAAGTCTGGTACTGAGAGACTGGGGGGGGGGGGGGGGGACATGCATGTGATGACAATAACTCATCAGCGCTCTCTGGTGGACAAACGGTCATGTTTCTACATTCCTTCAACTCATCGGCGACGTGTATACTGTTTACACGTACAGAGAGCACTTGTTTGGTTGATTTATTGTTGAGATGTGAAATAAAATGTTCTTTTACAAATGTTTGTTCACATAACTTTAAGTTCTGCTCAGAGATCTGATACCAGCTCAAGGTACCAGACTCCTCCTGTCTGAGGTCTAACATGAAGGAATAAACCAGCTACAGGTCCGTGATGCGTGTTCACGTCTTCACAGAGACCTGGATCCATGGTGGTCCAGGATCAAGATGCACCCGACAGGTGGACCCCAGGACAGAGACCAGGACTCCAGTAGACCAGAGGACTCTGTGTTCACATGAGGATGCTTGGTGCTCAAACATTGAAAATAATATTGAAAGATGATTTTATAATATTAAATATGAAGATGTCGGACATTTTATCTGCTCAGATAATAGTTTTTGTTGTTGTTTACCTACTTTATGATGCTAATTCATTATTAATGCACCACAGGAATGTAAAGCTGTGTTTATCACGTGTTTGTTATAACCTGTGTTACATAAGGACAATAAATTATCTTTGAATCCTTGAATTCTTCTAAAACTTTAATCCAACGTCAGTAAAATTAATGATTTAATAAAATCTATTAAATATATGGCCATTACTCATGATGTTATTATGAAGGTAATACAATGTGTTAAATACAAGATATTGTGTGTTTCTTTGTCTTCACTGCACGTCTGTGATCTCCAGTTTCCACGATTGGACGATATGAAAATAGATTTATTATTATTATGATTATAACTTGTTGTGATAACTGCACACAGACTGGATGTATCGGTCGTCACTCACATGAAGCCGTAGACAGATGGCAGGTAGTCCCAGGAGCCCAGCAGGAAGAAGGAGAGGCAGACGATGACGAAGAGGCTGCCCAGGTACATGAAGGAGTACTGAGCCACGAACCACCAGAAGCTCCACCGCTGCAGGTTCACGGGGATGTACTGACGCTGAGGGAGGACAGGAAAAGACCATCAGAGAGACGTGAGGAGACAAGGACACTTTAAACTCTACACACCTGCACGAGGTAGACCCTTTAAACTCTACACACCTGCACGAGGTAGACCCTTTAAACTCTACACACCTGCACGAGGTAGACCCTTTAAACTCTCTACACACCTGCACGAGGTAGACCCTTTAAACTCTCTACACGCCTGCACGAGGTAGACCCTTTAAACTCTCTACACGCCTGCACGAGGTAGACCCTTTAAACTCTACACGCCTGCATGAGGTAGACCCTTTAAACTCTACACACCTGCACGAGGTAGACCCTTTAAACTCTCTACACGCCTGCACGAGGTAGACCCTTTAAACTCTACACGCCTGCATGAGGTAGACCCTTTAAACTCTCTACACGCCTGCACGAGGTAGACCCTTTAAACTCTACACGCCTGCATGAGGTAGACCCTTTAAACTCTCTACACGCCTGCACGAGGTAGACCCTTTAAACTCTACACACCTGCACGAGGTAGACCCTTTAAACTCTACACGCCTGCACGAGGTAGACCCTTTAAACTCTACACACCTGCATGAGGTAGACTCTTTAAACTCTACACACCTGCATGAGGTAGACCCTTTAAACTCTCTACACGCCTGCACGAGGTAGACCCTTTAAACTCTACACGCCTGCACGAGGTAGACCCTTTAAACTCTACACGCCTGCACGAGGTAGACCCTTTAAACTCTACACACCTGCACGAGGTAGACCCTTTAAACTCTACACACCTGCACGAAGTAGACCCTTTAAACTCTACACACCTGCACGAGGTAGACCCTTTAAACTCTACACGCCTGCACGAGGTAGACCCTTTAAACACTACACGCCTGCACGAGGTAGACCCTTTAAACTCTCTACACACCTGCATGAGGTAGACTCTTTAAACTCTACACACCTGCACGAGGTAGACCCTTTAAACTCTACACACCTGCACGAGGTAGACCCTTTAAACTCTACACACCTGCACGAGGTAGACCCTTTAAACTCTACACACCTGCACGAGGTAGACCCTTTAAACTCTCTACACACCTGCACGAGGTAGACCCTTTAAACTCTACACACCTGCATGAGGTAGACCCTTTAAACTCTCTACACACCTGCACGAGGTAGACCCTTTAAACTCTACACACCTGCACGAGGTAGACCCTTTAAACTCTACACACCTGCACGAGGTAGACCCTTTAAACTCTACACACCTGCACGAGGTAGACCCTTTAAACTCTACACGCCTGCACGAGGTAGACCCTTTAAACTCTACACGCCTGCACGAGGTAGACCCTTTAAACTCTACACGCCTGCACGAGGTAGACCCTTTAAACTCTACACGCCTGCACGAGGTAGACCCTTTAAACTCTACACACCTGCACGAGGTAGACCCTTTAA
>JAFEUB010000374.1:312500-322500 GCA_024529925.1 Ophthalmolycus amberensis
AGCAGAGGCCTAAAAATAGGGCTAGTAGTTAAAAGGATAAAGTAGATGCTGTAGTACAGTATAAAGTACATGATGTAGTACAGTATAAAGTACATGATGTGTCCTCAGCCTCTCAGCAGTGACCAGAGGTCCGAGCTGCTTCCTGCTGACTGGAGCAGAAACAAAGAGTTGTACAGTCTGAGGTATAAATCTGAAGATGGAGACTCTCAGCTGCTCAAAGCCATCGCTGTCGACTCCACTCTGATCTTCAACCTGATGGTGAGAACGCCTCATTAACCTCAACACACGTCTTATACATGAGTATACAAAGTACCACAGAGACACAAACTAATACTACAAAGAGACACAAACGTGCTCAAAGAGATGGGAGATCTCGATGTCTCCTATAAACGGGTGTCCAGGTGTCTATTGTCTGTGTTTTATTTTGAAAAGCAGATGTGTAACAGGTGTGTATCTCTTGTGTGTGTGTGTGTGTGTGAAGAACTCCAGCACTCAGCAGGTGTCAGACCTGACGGTCAACGTCAGTGATCATGTGGACTCGGAGCAGCTCCACGCATTCAACAGGTGTGTGTGTGTGTGTGTGTGTCTGTGTGTGTGTGTGAGGGAGAGAGAGACTAGTTCCACAGAGAGCTTTTATTCTGAAGTTCTCTAACGTTCCTTCAGCTGATGTTGAAGGCGATCTGTCCTCTGCAGTGTGTTTAAGGATGCGGACGGTTTGACGGTGAAGGTGAAGACTCAGCTGCTGCCGTCCCGGGACAGACCCACGGGACAGAGGAGGAGTCAGAGGGAGGAGGAGGAGGAGCAGAGACGAAGACGAGAGGACAGCGACCCTCTACGTATCCCCAACAGACAGCCTCGTCAGGGACCGTCCCACTGGTCTGTCTGAGACAAGTACTCATGTGTTCTAAAAACAACAGTACTCCTTAGTATACTCATACTTGTAGTATACTCATGACGATCTTATTTTACAACACAGCTTTTAATCACAGAAACACATAAAAGACTTAAAGCACGTCTGGATTCAGGCGTGTTCAGGATCACTGACTGACTCCAACAAGAGTTAACGAGGAGACACAGAGCTCCTCCTCTACATCATCAAGTATGATCCAATCAGATCTGATCTCTACTCAAAACACCAGCCGATATAAGGTACATCAAGAACCTGACGAGGAGCAGGGATGAGAGATGGAGAGATGGAGGAGGAGGAGAGATGGAGGGGGAGGAGATATGATGATGGAGGAGGAGATATGGAGAGAATCAAACCTGTGTCTTTACCTTCATCCTCTGTGATTAATCCACGTTGTTTAAATCTTCATCAGGTCTCATCATCACCTTCAAACTCAGTTTACAGAGAAACCACATGAAGCAGATGTTAACATAGTATAAACTCTATGACTCTTATAATAATAATAATAATAATATAGTAATAAATAGCTCTCTGTTCTCAGGCGTGACCCCGCGGTTCCTCCGTTCGCAGCAGGAGGAGCAGATCTGGATCCTTTCGGGTGAGTTTGTCTCTCGTGATGAATCATTTTACAGAAACAATAAAGTCATGAACTCAGTGTTTGACTGACAGCTGGCAGAGACAAAGATCCTCTGAGACACAGATTCATAAGAAGAGAAGAAACGGCACCATTGGTCAAAGAAACAGGAAGCTGAGATTTAAACAGGAACAGCTTCCTGTTTCAGTGAGAAGAGTTTCACAATAAAAGCCTCCTAGAACAAGCTTAACTTGATCAAAGCTCTTCTTCAGACTTCACAGCAGAGTTACTGTTGGAGCATCAGCTGATCTCATCAGTTTAAACGTCTTCAATCAAACTCATTCATCAGGATCCTGTCATGTGACACAACCATGTAAATAAAACACTTTGTATCTGTTATGTTATAGAAGGAGAACAGCTGACTCATAACTTTGTTGACATGAGACGGTTCAAACCACCCCCCCCCCCCCCCCCCCCCCCCCCCTCAGGACCCGCGGTGGCGGTGGGATGATCATGGACCCCTTGAGGTCCGGGCCTCCTCGCTCTGGGTTCGATCCCTCTGGTGGGATCCCAGACATCCTGCCTCCTGGAGCGGTTCCTCCGGGGGCTCGCTTTGACCCGTTTGGACCCCCAGGACTATTCAGACCCAGGTAAGAGACACTCACACACTCAGTCCCATCCGATCGACTCGACTCAGACACTCAGAGACATTGAAACATCTGCAGCCTGCGGAACCTGATCTTCCATCAGCTTGTGGAGGTCCTGGTTCAGAGCTGTGAAGCTGATCATCTCAGATGATCGGTGATAACTGATGAACACGATGAAGGTTTCACTCGAGCGAAGACGTCTCTGTTTGTGTTTCTGTGAACAAATCCAATACTCAGAGCAGAGACACACAAACTGATTCATTATATTTTAATACCAGCGAGTATTATTATATGTCCTTTTCTCTCATTCCTACTTCAGTTTGATTCTACTGTTACAGTTAATACTTCAAGCCGAAGTAACAGTATTCCTTTATAAGTATAAATAAATGTCTTGACATCGAGGTCAGGATATGTATAACACTTCTGTTTTGGCCTTTTTTAATATTGTATTTAATTCAGTGTGCTTTTGCACAGGCAGTAAAACGCGCGGCCTGATCTGGAATCGTGTGCAATGGCTTTTCTCAGAGATTCGCTCAGCCGCTTTCACGAAAATCACAAAAAACGGAGCAAAATCACCCCATTGACTTGAATGGGGTTCCGGTGTGAAGAGAGCTAAAAACACTAAACTTTGGGCCCATATTGACTCGCCGTACTTTAACGTAGAAACATGATTCAAAGTTTAAAACGTAGACAAAACGCTGCACTGTATTGAGCCAAAGGGACATTTTGATAGCTAGCACAGTTTTCATGAAGTCAACGTTTAAGTTTCAGGAACATTTTGTGTCCGGTTCAGATTTTATAATGGGTGTGTATTGCACCGAATGTTCAGCGCTAGAGTGATGACATCACGGTCAGAGTGGAGCGGAGTAGGACAATATTCTGTGATTTTTACAAACAAATTGCTCAGAGTCCCACAGTTTTTACTCTTGAAACACCATTTTGGCCAAAAAGCTTGGAAATGTTGTGCTGTCGCACACAGATGTCTGTGGAATCCAACGGACTTACACATTTGGCTCAAAGAGCCACAGAGCGACATGAACTCCAACCAACTGCTCCATTAGACTCCATGTTAAATCTCACCACTCATTTCTCAAAGAAAGCGACGGGACCAGTTTTGTCTATTGCTTGAGCTCACATTATTAACACCACAAACATAAAAACACATCAGCGCGTTCGGCAGAGTCTTATCTTTCTCACGGTATCCATATTTTATTGATTCGTCTCATGGTTTTGGTATAAAGGACAGAGGTTTGACAGGTAGTTTTGTTGACAATCCCTGTCTACGCTAATCTCTCTGAATTAGCCTCTAACGCGTTTCTATGAAGCAACATCTGCTCTCAGGTCCAAGACTGTCCGTCACGAACACAAGACTCAATCCAAGAGGATGAAGCTAACATGCAGAAAAGAGAGAAGCGATATATCAATTGAACCTCAATGATACTACCGGCAATATTGGCGTGTATATATGTGTGTATGTATATTTTAGTGCTGGGCAGGTTAACGCGTTATTATCGCGTTAAAGCATTCATTAATTAACGGCGACAATTATTTTAATGCGCGTTAACGCAGTTTTTTAAAATTTTTATTAAACGGACATTTTTAACACAAGACCCGGGCAGCGAGCGGTGAACGGTAAATGATGCTATAATAAGCATATATTATGATGCTATAATAAGCATATATTATGATGCTATAATAAGCATATATTATGATGCTATAATAAGCATATATTATGATGCTATAATAAGCATATATTATGATGCTATAATAAGCATATATTATGATGCTATAATAAGCATATATTATGATGCTATAATAAGCATCATTTAGTATCACCACTGAGAATCTAACAAACATAAAAACATGACGTAGATAGGTTTGCAGTATTCAAGGTGTATATTTAAATATCATCTTTTACACACATGAAGATAAAGTTGTGAACACCGGCTGAATACATCTGATCAGAATCATTATAACTGTGTTATAACTGCTGCTGTGTAAAGAGAACACTGCTGCTAACAACAACCTGATGTGTTTAAAGTGTTTACAAACACAATGTTATTCACCTTTAGTTCATAGAGCAGCACTTTAAAATAAATGTGAGCAATACACTACTTTAGA
The DNA here is from genome assembly GCA_024529925.1 of Ophthalmolycus amberensis. Lineage (NCBI taxonomy): Eukaryota > Metazoa > Chordata > Actinopteri > Perciformes > Zoarcidae > Ophthalmolycus > Ophthalmolycus amberensis. The sequence goes on from JAFEUB010000374.1 coordinate 316,750, forward strand.
ATTCATTATTGAACTTTGCCATAACAATGAGATTAATCGCGATTAAACATCAGAATCAGCTTTATTGGCCATGTGTGAACGCATTCATGGAATTTGTCTCCGGTTTCCGCTCTCAATGTACAAACACAAATTTACAATAAACAAGAAAATATATGTATGAAGAATAAAAAGAGCAGCAAAAAAACAAACATTGTAATCGTTGCCCAGCCCTATATATATATATATATATATATATATATCTATATATATATATAGATATAGATATATATATCTATATCTATATATATATATATATATATATCTATATCTATATCTATATATATATATATATCTATATCTATATCTATATCTATATATATATATATATATATATATATAGATATATATCTATATATATATATATATATATATATATATATATATATTGCGACGTCTTTGGCCAGTAGCAGCCACACTGTCAAAATGTCTTGCACTAAAATATGACGATGATGTGTTGTTGTTGTTGTTTTTTAGGCCGGATCCGGACCACATGCCCCCCCCCGGCTATGACGACATGTTCAAGTAGTCCACTCAACAACAGGGCAGGGCTGTAGTTCTCAGCCTGTAGAGTTTGATGAGTCGTTCGTCTCCTTCGTCCTCGGAGTGTTGAGCGGTGGGTTCGGGCTGGAATGTTTGTGCCTGGAGAGCAGACAGCAGCGGCGTTGCAGAGTCCAGTTCAGGATCCACTCGACCACGTCCCTCAGATAAAAAACAAATAAAAACTAAAAAGTTCAGCGCTGTATTTTCCTTTTGTATCAGTTGTATATGTCTGATTCAAATAAACCTGTTTCTGTCTTTACCTCTTGGACATTACTTCGCGTGTCTCTGCTTCGCCTTGTCCTCTCTGGCGCTCGTCAAAGGACGATGCTCAGCGTACCTCCCTCTAAGGTCTGCAACATGCAACACGAAACACTCATCCTTGTATTCCAGTCCTCCTATTGCTCCAAGACAACATTTATCCTTACGGACTCGTAGTCTCTTAGGTCAAAGGACTTCAGTGTTTGTCTATCCCCAAGATATTTAATAAAATTTTAATTTATTATACTATATTGATCCCGGAAGGGGAAATTTGTCTCTGCATTTGAGACAAATTTCTGTATCTAGGGAGCAGTGGGCTGCCAATGACCGGCGCCCGGGGAGCCGTTCGGGGTTCAGTGTCAAACACTCACCCTTATTCTCCAGGAACCCAATCGCTTCTGCTCAGAGAAACGGGAGGATACAAGTTTAACCAACATCCCCAATAAACCCACAAAACAAAATAAAAAAACCCAATGTGGAATAAGAGACAACTTTTGTTTCCTAATTCATTGCTATCCTATATGTCAATTTCACGAACACGATTCATTTTCAAAATTCCAGCGACTCACCAAATGAGAATTTGTAGTTATCGGATCCCAGTGAAGACGATCAGGACAGGGATCGGGCCTCTCTTAATTCTGTCTGGAGGTACGTAGAGGCAGAAGGAAGGAGTTTCCTTCTGAAGGGCGACGTCAGCGACCTCTGTTGGCTCCTGATGCTGGAACATTCTCATACAACACAGTTATCTTTAGGAGCAGAGAGGGAGAATTCTTCTTTTACACAACAGAGACACGGTGAAGTTCAACAAAATTACTTCTGCATGAATACAATATACTGAGTAGAAATATATACTACGTAAAAAATGACCATTACAAGATGTAGAAGTACTCTTCTCGATGTGGTGACGATGTAGAAGTTGTAACGGGTGGTGTAAGGACCCACAAGCAGTACTAGAACTAGAAAAAGCATTTCCTGCAGAAAATGCGTTGGAATGCTGAAAACTGAAATTAATGGCAAAAACATTGCTGAAAATAGATATCCAATTCAAAAACAAATTGCAAAAAGCTTAATAATTCAAAAAGTTTAAAGATTACAAATATGAAAAGTCATATCACCCCTCTCCTGAAAGAGCTGAACATTTTGATATTTGAACAGTTTCTGTGGCTTAAAAAAATTCATCAGTGGTGATATTTGTAGCAGTATAAGTTGTAGTAGAAGTATTATTTGTAGAAGTATTAGTAGCATTAGAATAACTACTAGTAGTAGTAGTAGTGATATTTGTAGTAGTAGTAGAAGTTGTAGTTGTAGTAGAAGTATTATTAGTAGTAGAAGTATTAGTAATTAGAAGAAGTAGTAGAAGACGTAGTATCAGTAGTCATAGTAATAGCTGTAGTTTTGGTCGTAGTATTTAATAGCAGTTCTAGTAGCAGTCGTACTAATAGCTGTAGTAGTATTACTACTTTTAGTAGCATGAATAGCAGTAGTAGTAGCAGTTGTCGTTTTTCAGCAATTTTTTGACAATTAATTTCAGCTTTCAGCATTCCAATGCATTTTCAGCAGGAAATGCTTTTTCTAGTTCTTTCTTCTCTCTCTCTCTCACTTATTCTTTCTTCTCTCTCTCTCTCACTCATTCTTTCTTTTCTCTCTCTCTCACTCATTCTTTCTTCTCTCTCTCTCTCACTCATTCTTTCTTCTCTCTCTCTCACTCATTCTTTCTTCTCTCTCTCTCTCACTCATTCTTTCTTCTCTCTCTCTCACTCATTCTTTCTTCTCTCTCTCTCTCACTCATTGTTGGAATGCTGTTAAGCATTCCAACTATTGTTATCCTGTTTCTTTATTCAACTTCCTCTATTTCTTCCGTCGCAACGCTTCTCCTCCTTCATTTTTTAAGCTACAGAAACCGTTCAACTATTAAAATGTTCAGCTCTTTCACCAGAGGGGTGCTATGACTTTTTATATTTCTAACCTTTAAACTTTTTGAAAGGTGGAGGAGGGTGGAAAAACCTCTAAAGATCCCTAAGACCTGAAAGACTGTATGAGAGAGAGACACACAGAGAGAGAGCGAGAAGAAAGAAAGAGAGAGAGAGCGAGAAGAAAGAATGAGTGAGAGAGAGAGAGAGAGAGAGAGAAGAAAGAATGAGTGAGAGAGAGAGAGAGAAGAAAGAATTAGTGAGAGAGAGAGAGAGAGAGAGAGAGACAGGAAAGAATTAGTGAGAGAGAGAGAGAGAGAGAGAGAGAGAGAAGAAAGAATGAGTGAGAGAGAGAGAAGAAATAATTAGTGAGTGAGAGAGAGAGAGAGAGAGAAGAAAGAATGAGTGAGAGAGAGAGAGAGAAGAAAGAATTAGTGAGAGAGAGAGAGAGAGAGAGAGAGAGAAGAAAGAATTAGTGAGAGAGAGAGAGAGAGAGAGAGAGAGAAGAAAGAATTAGTGAGAGAGAGAGAGAGAGAGAGAGAAGAAAGAATTAGTGAGAGAGAGAGAGAGAGAGAGAAGAAAGAATTAGTGAGAGAGAGAGAGAGAAGAAAGAATTAGTGAGAGAGAGAGAGAAGAAAGAATTAGTGAGAGAGAGAGAGAGAAGAAAGAATTAGTGAGAGAGAGAGAGAGAGAGAGAAGAAAGAATTAGTGAGAGAGAGAGAGAAGAAAGAATTAGTGAGAGAGAGAGAGAAGAAAGAATTAGTGAGAGAGAGAGAGAGAGAGAGAAGAAAGAATGCGTGAGAGAGAGAGAGAGAAGAAAGAAAGAGAGAGAGAGCGAGAAGAAAGAATGTGTGAGAGAGAGAGAGAGAGAGAGAGAGAAGAAAGAATGAGTGAGTGAGAGAGAGCGAGAGAGAGAAGAAAGAATTAGCGAGAGAGAGAGAGAGAGAGAGAAGAAAGAATTAGTGAGAGAGAGAGAGAGAGAGAAGAAAGAATTAGTGAGAGAGAGAGAGAGAGAAGAAAGAATGAGTGAGTGAGAGAGAGAGAGAAGAAAGAATTAGTGAGAGAGAGAGAGAGAGAGAGAGAAGAAAGAATTAGCGAGAGAGAGAGAGAGAGAGAGAAGAAAGAATTAGCGAGAGAGAGAGAGAGAGAGAGAGAGAAGAAAGAATTAGCGAGAGAGAGAGAGAGAGAGAGAGAAGAAAGAATTAGTGAGAGAGAGAGAGAGAGAGAGAGAGAGAGGAAAGAATTAGTGAGAGAGAGAGAGAGAGAGAGAGAGAGAGAAGAAAGAATTAGTGAGAGAGAGAGAGAGAGAGAAGAAAGAATTAGTGAGAGAGAGAGAGAAGAAAGAATTAGTGAGAGAGAGAGAGAAGAAAGAATTAGTGAGAGAGAGAGAGAGAGAGAGAGAGAGAGAGAAGAAAGAATTAGTGAGAGAGAGAGAGAAGAAAGAATTAGTGAGAGAGAGAGAGAGAGAGAGAGAGAAGAAAGAATGCGTGAGAGAGAGAGAGAGAGAGAGAGAGAGAGAGAGAGAGAGAGAGAGAAGAAAGAATTAGTGAGAGCGAGAGAGAGAGAGAGAGAGAGAAGAAAGAATTAGTGAGAGAGAGAGAGAGAAGAAAGAATTAGTGAGAGAGAGAGAGAGAGAGAGAGAGAGAAGAAAGAATTAGTGAGAGCGAGAGAGAAGAAAGAATGCGTGAGAGAGAGAGAGAGAGAGAAGAAATAATGAGTGAGAGAGAGAGAGAGAAGAAAGAATGAGTGAGAGCGAGAGAGAAGAAAGAATGAGTGAGTGAGAGAGAGAGAAAAGAATGAGTGAGTGAGTGAGTGAGAAGAAAGAATGAGTGAGAGAGAGAGAGAAGAACGAATGAGTGAGAGAGAGAGAATAAAGAATGAGTGAGAGAGAGAGAAGAAAGAATGAGTGAGAGAGAGAGAAGAAAGAATGAGTGAGAGAGAGAGAGAAGAAAGAATGAGTGAGAGAGAGAGAAGAAAGAATGAGTGAGAGAGAGAGAGGAAAGAATGAGTGAGAGAGAGAGAAGAAAGAATGAGTGAGAGAGAGAGAAGAAAGAATGAGTGAGAGAGAGAGAAGAAAGAATGAGTGCGTGAGTGAGTGAGAGAGAGAGAGAGAGAAGAAAGAACTAGAAAAAGCATTTCCTGCTGAAAATGCGTTGGAATGCTGAAAACTGAAATTAATTGTGAAAAGATTGCTGAAAATAGATATCCAATTCAAAAACAAATTGCAAAAAGCTTAATAATTCAAAGAGTTTAAAGATTACAAATATGAAAAGTCATATCACACCTCTCCTGAAAGAGCTGAACATTTTGATATTTGAACAGTTTCTGTGGCTTAAAAAAATTCATCAGTGGTGATATTTGTAGTAGTAGAAGTTGTAGTAGAAGTATTATTAGTAGAAGTATTAGTAGCATTAGAATAAGTGCTAGTAGTAGTAGTAGTGATATTTGTAGTAGTAGTAGAAGTTGTAGTTGTAGTAGAAGTATTATTAGTAGTAGAAGTATTAGTAATTAGAAGTAGTAGAAGACGTAGTATCAGTAGTCATAGTAATAGCTGTAGTATTGGTCATAGTATTTAATATCACAGTAGTAGTAGTAGTAGTAATAGTAATGGCAGTAGAAGATGTAGCAGTAGTAGTAGTACTAGTAGCAGTCGTACCAATAGCTGTAGTAGTATTACTAATTTTAGTAGCATGAATAGAAGTAGTAGTAGCAGTTGTCGTATAAGTAATAGTAGTAGTGGTAGTAATAGCAGTAGTGGTAGTAATAATATTGATGGTAGCAGTAGTAGCAGTAGTAGTAATAGTAGCAACAGCAAAAGTTATAGTAGAAGTAGTAGTAGCAGTAGTAGTAATACTATATTAGCAGCAGCAGTAGTAGTTGTCGCAGTATTAGTAAGAGCATTCATTTTTTGAACAAAAAAGCCTAATTTTGAGCTTGTTTAAATACAGTTAATCCATGGGGCTTTTATTTTGAAAGGGTGGTGCTGGGTGGGGGGGAGAGGAGG
>JAFEUB010000373.1:0-71448 GCA_024529925.1 Ophthalmolycus amberensis
ATGACATCAGACTGTGAAATCAACTATTCCTGAGCCACTTTTCTGAAGAAAATCTTTGAAACTATGTGGATTTCACAAAATCCACTTTTGGCTCCTCTCTGCCTGAAACGCACTTTAAGAGCATAAAATTTTGAAAATGCCAGTAAAGTGCTGAAAGTTGCAGATATTCATGAAAATGACATCAGACTGTGAAATCAACTATCCTGAGCCACTTTTCTGAAGAAAATCTTTGAACTATGTGGATTTCACAAAATCCACTTTTGGCCTCCTCTCTGCCTGAAACGCACTTTAAGAGCATAAAATTTTGAAAATGCCAGTAAAGTGCTGAAAGTTGCAGATATTCATGAAAATGACATCAGACTGTGAAATCAACTATCCTGAGCCACTTTTCTGAAGAAAATCTTTGAAACTATGTGGATTTCACAAAATCCACTTTTGGCCTCCTCTCTGCCTGAAACGCACTTTAAGAGCATAAAAAATTGAAAATGCCAGTAAAGTGCTGAAAGTTGCAGATATTCATGAAAATGACATCAGACTGTGAAATCAACTATCCTGAGCCACTTTTCTGAAGAAAATCTTTGAAAACTATGTGGATTTCACAAAATCCACTTTTGGCCTCCTCTCTGCCTGAAACGCACTTAAGAGCATAAAAAATTTGAAAATGCCAGTAAAGTGCTGAAAGTTGCAGATATCATGAAAATGACATCAGACTGTGAAATCAACTATCCTGAGCCACTTTTCTGAAGAAAATCTTTGAAACTATGTGGATTTCACAAAATCCACTTTTGGCCTCCTCTCTGCCTGAAACGCACTTTAAGAGCATAAAAATTTTGAAAATGCCAGTAAAGTGCTGAAAGTTGCAGATATCATGAAAATGACATCAGACTGTGAAATCAACTATCCTGAGCCACTTTTCTGAAGAAAATCTTTGAAACTATGTGGATTTCACAAAATCCACTTTTGGCTCCTCTCTGCCTGAACGCACTTTAAGAGCATAAAAATTTTGAAAATGCCAGTAAAGTGCTGAAAGTTGCAGATATTCATGAAAATGACATCAGACTGTGAAATCAACTATCCTGAGCCACTTTTCTGAAGAAAATCTTTGAAACTATGTGGATTTCACAAAATCCACTTTTGGCCTCCTCTCTGCCTGAAACGCACTTTAAAGAGCATAAAAATTTTGAAAATGCCAGTAAAGTGCTGAAAGTTGCAGATATTCATGAAAATGACATCAGACTGTGAAATCAACTATCCTGAGCCACTTTTCTGAAGAAAATCTTTGAAACTATGTGGATTCACAAAATCCACTTTTGGCCTCCTCTCTGCCTGAAACGCACTTTAAGAGCATAAAAAATTGAAAATGCCAGTAAAGTGCTGAAAGTTGCAGATATTCATGAAAATGACATCAGACTGTGAAATCAAACTATCCTGAGCCACTTTTCTGAAGAAAATCTTTGAAACTATGTGGATTTCACAAAATCCACTTTTGGCCTCCTCTCTGCCTGAAACGCACTTTAAGAGCATAAAAATTGAAAATGCCAGTAAAGTGCTGAAAGTTGCAGATATTCATGAAAATGACATCAGACTGTGAAATCAACTATCCTGAGCCACTTTTCTGAAGAAAATCTTTGAAACTATGTGGATTCACAAAATCCACTTTTGGCCTCCTCTCTGCCTGAAACGCACTTTAAGAGCATAAAATTTTGAAAATGCCAGTAAAGTGCTGAAAGTTGCAGATATTCATGAAAATGACATCAGACTGTGAAATCAACTATCCTGAGCCACTTTTCTGAAGAAAATCTTTGAAACTATGTGGATTTCACAAAATCACTTTTGGCCTCCTCTCTGCCTGAAACGCACTTTAAGAGCATAAAAATTTTGAAAATGCCAGTAAAGTGCTGAAAGTTGCAGATATTCATGAAAAATGACATCAGACTGTGAATCAACTATCCTGAGCCACTTTCTGAAGAAAATCTTTGAAACTATGTGGATTTCACAAAATCCACTTTTGGCCTCCTCTCTGCCTGAAACGCACTTTAAGAGCATAAAAATTTGAAAAATGCCAGTAAAGTGCTGAAAGTTGCAGATATTCATGAAAATGACATCAGACTGTGAAAATCAACTATCCTGAGCCACTTTTCTGAAGAAAATCTTTGAAACTATGTGGATTTCACAAAATCCACTTTTGGCCTCCTCTCTGCCTGAAACGCACTTTAAGAGCATAAAAATTTGAAAATGCCAGTAAAGTGCTGAAAGTTGCAGATATTCATGAAAATGACATCAGACTGTGAAATCAACTATCCTGAGCCACTTTTCTGAAGAAAATCTTTGAAACTATGTGGATTTCACAAAATCCACTTTTGGCCTCCTCTCTGCCTGAAACGCACTTTAAGAGCATAAAAATTTTGAAAATGCCAGTAAAGTGCTGAAAGTTGCAGATATTCATGAAAATGACATCAGACTGTGAAATCAACTATCCTGAGCCACTTTTCTGAAGAAAATCTTTGAAACTATGTGGATTTCACAAAATCCACTTTTGGCCTCCTCTCTGCCTGAAACGCACTTTAAGAGCATAAAAATTTTGAAAATGCCAGTAAAGTGCTGAAAGTTGCAGATATTCATGAAAATGACATCAGACTGTGAAATCAACTATCCTGAGCCACTTTTCTGAAGAAAATCTTTGAAACTATGTGGATTTCACAAAATCCACTTTTGGCCTCCTCTCTGCCTGAAACGCACTTTAAGAGCATAAAAATTTTGAAAATGCCAGTAAAGTGCTGAAAGTTGCAGATATTCATGAAAATGACATCAGACTGTGAAATCAACTATCCTGAGCCACTTTTCTGAAGAAAATCTTTGAAACTATGTGGATTTCACAAAATCCACTTTTGGCCTCCTCTCTGCCTGAAACGCACTTTAAGAGCATAAAAAAATTGAAAATGCCAGTAAAGTGCTGAAAGTAAAAGTTGCAGATATTCATGAAAATGACATCAGACTGTGAAATCAACTATCCTGAGCCACTTTTCTGAAGAAAATCTTTGAAACTATGTGGATTTCACAAAATCCACTTTTGGCCTCCTCTCTGCCTGAAACGCACTTTAAGAGCATAAAAATTTTGAAAATGCCAGTAAAGTGCTGAAAGTTGCAGATATTCATGAAAATGACATCAGACTGTGAAATCAACTATCCTGAGCCACTTTTCTGAAGAAAATCTTTGAAACTATGTGGATTTCACAAAATCCACTTTTGGCCTCCTCTCTGCCTGAAACGCACTTTAAGAGCATAAAAAATTGAAAATGCCAGTAAAGTGCTGAAAGTTGCAGATATTCATGAAAATGACATCAGACTGTGAAATCAACTATCCTGAGCCACTTTTCTGAAGAAAATCTTTGAAACTATGTGGATTTCACAAAATCCACTTTTGGCCTCCTCTCTGCCTGAAACGCACTTTAAGAGCATAAAAAATTGAAAATGCCAGTAAAGTGCTGAAAGTTGCAGATATTCATGAAAATGACATCAGACTGTGAAATCAACTATCCTGAGCCACTTTTCTGAAGAAAATCTTTGAAACTATGTGGATTTCACAAAATCCACTTTTGGCCTCCTCTCTGCCTGAAACGCACTTTAAGAGCATAAAAATTTTGAAAATGCCAGTAAAGTGCTGAAAGTTGCAGATATTCATGAAAATGACATCAGACTGTGAAATCAACTATCCTGAGCCACTTTTCTGAAGAAAATCTTTGAAACTATGTGGATTTCACAAAATCCACTTTTGGCCTCCTCTCTGCCTGAAACGCACTTTAAGAGCATAAAAATTGAAAATGCCAGTAAAGTGCTGAAAGTTGCAGATATTCATGAAAATGACATCAGACTGTGAAATCAACTATCCTGAGCCACTTTTCTGAAGAAAATCTTTGAAACTATGTGGATTTCACAAAATCCACTTTTGGCCTCCTCTCTGCCTGAAACGCACTTTAAGAGCATAAAAATTTGAAAATGCCAGTAAAGTGCTGAAAGTTGCAGATATTCATGAAAATGACATCAGACTGTGAAATCAACTATCCTGAGCCACTTTTCTGAAGAAAATCTTTGAAACTATGTGGATTTCACAAAATCCACTTTTGGCCTCCTCTCTGCCTGAAACGCACTTTAAGAGCATAAAAAATTGAAAATGCCAGTAAAGTGCTGAAAGTTGCAGATATTCATGAAAATGACATCAGACTGTGAAATCAACTATCCTGAGCCACTTTTCTGAAGAAAATCTTTGAAACTATGTGGATTTCACAAAATCCACTTTTGGCCTCCTCTCTGCCTGAAACGCACTTTAAGAGCATAAAAAATTGAAAATGCCAGTAAAGTGCTGAAAGTTGCAGATATTCATGAAAATGACATCAGACTGTGAAATCAACTATCCTGAGCCACTTTTCTGAAGAAAATCTTTGAAACTATGTGGATTTCACAAAATCCACTTTGGCCTCCTCTCTGCCTGAAACGCACTTTAAGAGCATAAAAATTTGAAAATGCCAGTAAAGTGCTGAAAGTTGCAGATATTCATGAAAATGACATCAGACTGTGAAATCAACTATCCTGAGCCACTTTTCTGAAGAAAATCTTTGAAACTATGTGGATTTCACAAAATCCACTTTTGGCCTCCTCTCTGCCTGAAACGCACTTTAAGAGCATAAAAATTGAAAATGCCAGTAAAGTGCTGAAAGTTGCAGATATTCATGAAAATGACATCAGACTGTGAAATCAACTATCCTGAGCCACTTTTCTGAAGAAAATCTTTGAAACTATGTGGATTTCACAAAATCCACTTTTGGCCTCCTCTCTGCCTGAAACGCACTTTAAGAGCATAAAAAATTGAAAATGCCAGTAAAGTGCTGAAAGTTGCAGATATTCATGAAAATGACATCAGACTGTGAAATCAACTATCCTGAGCCACTTTTCTGAAGAAAATCTTTGAAACTATGTGGATTTCACAAAATCCACTTTTGGCCTCCTCTCTGCCTGAAACGCACTTTAAGAGCATAAAAAATTGAAAATGCCAGTAAAGTGCTGAAAGTTGCAGATATTCATGAAAATGACATCAGACTGTGAAATCAACTATCCTGAGCCACTTTTCTGAAGAAAATCTTTGAAACTATGTGGATTTCACAAAATCCACTTTTGGCCTCCTCTCTGCCTGAAACGCACTTTAAGAGCATAAAAATTTGAAAATGCCAGTAAAGTGCTGAAAGTTGCAGATATTCATGAAAATGACATCAGACTGTGAAATCAACTATCCTGAGCCACTTTTCTGAAGAAAATCTTTGAAACTATGTGGATTTCACAAAATCCACTTTTGGCCTCCTCTCTGCCTGAAACGCACTTTAAGAGCATAAAAATTGAAAATGCCAGTAAAGTGCTGAAAGTTGCAGATATTCATGAAAATGACATCAGACTGTGAAATCAACTATCCTGAGCCACTTTTCTGAAGAAAATCTTTGAAACTATGTGGATTTCACAAAATCCACTTTTGGCCTCCTCTCTGCCTGAAACGCACTTTAAGAGCATAAAAAATTGAAAATGCCAGTAAAGTGCTGAAAGTTGCAGATATTCATGAAAATGACATCAGACTGTGAAATCAACTATCCTGAGCCACTTTTCTGAAGAAAATCTTTGAAACTATGTGGATTTCACAAAATCCACTTTTGGCCTCCTCTCTGCCTGAAACGCACTTTAAGAGCATAAAAATTTGAAAATGCCAGTAAAGTGCTGAAAGTTGCAGATATTCATGAAAATGACATCAGACTGTGAAATCAACTATCCTGAGCCACTTTTCTGAAGAAAATCTTTGAAACTATGTGGATTTCACAAAATCCACTTTTGGCCTCCTCTCTGCCTGAAACGCACTTTAAGAGCATAAAAATTGAAAATGCCAGTAAAGTGCTGAAAGTTGCAGATATTCATGAAAATGACATCAGACTGTGAAATCAACTATCCTGAGCCACTTTTCTGAAGAAAATCTTTGAAACTATGTGGATTTCACAAAATCCACTTTTGGCCTCCTCTCTGCCTGAAACGCACTTTAAGAGCATAAAAAATTGAAAATGCCAGTAAAGTGCTGAAAGTTGCAGATATTCATGAAAATGACATCAGACTGTGAAATCAACTATCCTGAGCCACTTTTCTGAAGAAAATCTTTGAAACTATGTGGATTTCACAAAATCCACTTTTGGCCTCCTCTCTGCCTGAAACGCACTTTAAGAGCATAAAAATTGAAAATGCCAGTAAAGTGCTGAAAGTTGCAGATATTCATGAAAATGACATCAGACTGTGAAATCAACTATCCTGAGCCACTTTTCTGAAGAAAATCTTTGAAACTATGTGGATTTCACAAAATCCACTTTTGGCCTCCTCTCTGCCTGAAACGCACTTTAAGAGCATAAAAAATTGAAAATGCCAGTAAAGTGCTGAAAGTTGCAGATATTCATGAAAATGACATCAGACTGTGAAATCAACTATCCTGAGCCACTTTTCTGAAGAAAATCTTTGAAACTATGTGGATTTCACAAAATCCACTTTTGGCCTCCTCTCTGCCTGAAACGCACTTTAAGAGCATAAAAATTTGAAAATGCCAGTAAAGTGCTGAAAGTTGCAGATATTCATGAAAATGACATCAGACTGTGAAATCAACTATCCTGAGCCACTTTTCTGAAGAAAATCTTTGAAACTATGTGGATTTCACAAAATCCACTTTTGGCCTCCTCTCTGCCTGAAACGCACTTTAAGAGCATAAAAAATTGAAAATGCCAGTAAAGTGCTGAAAGTTGCAGATATTCATGAAAATGACATCAGACTGTGAAATCAACTATCCTGAGCCACTTTTCTGAAGAAAATCTTTGAAACTATGTGGATTTCACAAAATCCACTTTTGGCCTCCTCTCTGCCTGAAACGCACTTTAAGAGCATAAAAATTTGAAAATGCCAGTAAAGTGCTGAAAGTTGCAGATATTCATGAAAATGACATCAGACTGTGAAATCAACTATCCTGAGCCACTTTTCTGAAGAAAATCTTTGAAACTATGTGGATTTCACAAAATCCACTTTTGGCCTCCTCTCTGCCTGAAACGCACTTTAAGAGCATAAAAATTTTGAAAATGCCAGTAAAGTGCTGAAAGTTGCAGATATTCATGAAAATGACATCAGACTGTGAAATCAACTATCCTGAGCCACTTTTCTGAAGAAAATCTTTGAAACTATGTGGATTTCACAAAATCCACTTTTGGCCTCCTCTCTGCCTGAAACGCACTTTAAGAGCATAAAAATTTGAAAATGCCAGTAAAGTGCTGAAAGTTGCAGATATTCATGAAAATGACATCAGACTGTGAAATCAACTATCCTGAGCCACTTTTCTGAAGAAAATCTTTGAAACTATGTGGATTTCACAAAATCCACTTTTGGCCTCCTCTCTGCCTGAAACGCACTTTAAGAGCATAAAAAATTGAAAATGCCAGTAAAGTGCTGAAAGTTGCAGATATTCATGAAAATGACATCAGACTGTGAAATCAACTATCCTGAGCCACTTTTCTGAAGAAAATCTTTGAAACTATGTGGATTTCACAAAATCCACTTTTGGCCTCCTCTCTGCCTGAAACGCACTTTAAGAGCATAAAAATTGAAAATGCCAGTAAAGTGCTGAAAGTTGCAGATATTCATGAAAATGACATCAGACTGTGAAATCAACTATCCTGAGCCACTTTTCTGAAGAAAATCTTTGAAACTATGTGGATTTCACAAAATCCACTTTTGGCCTCCTCTCTGCCTGAAACGCACTTTAAGAGCATAAAAATTTGAAAATGCCAGTAAAGTGCTGAAAGTTGCAGATATTCATGAAAATGACATCAGACTGTGAAATCAACTATCCTGAGCCACTTTTCTGAAGAAAATCTTTGAAACTATGTGGATTTCACAAAATCCACTTTTGGCCTCCTCTCTGCCTGAAACGCACTTTAAGAGCATAAAAAATTGAAAATGCCAGTAAAGTGCTGAAAGTTGCAGATATTCATGAAAATGACATCAGACTGTGAAATCAACTATCCTGAGCCACTTTTCTGAAGAAAATCTTTGAAACTATGTGGATTTCACAAAATCCACTTTTGGCCTCCTCTCTGCCTGAAACGCACTTTAAGAGCATAAAAATTTGAAAATGCCAGTAAAGTGCTGAAAGTTGCAGATATTCATGAAAATGACATCAGACTGTGAAATCAACTATCCTGAGCCACTTTTCTGAAGAAAATCTTTGAAACTATGTGGATTTCACAAAATCCACTTTTGGCCTCCTCTCTGCCTGAAACGCACTTTAAGAGCATAAAAAATTGAAAATGCCAGTAAAGTGCTGAAAGTTGCAGATATTCATGAAAATGACATCAGACTGTGAAATCAACTATCCTGAGCCACTTTTCTGAAGAAAATCTTTGAAACTATGTGGATTTCACAAAATCCACTTTTGGCCTCCTCTCTGCCTGAAACGCACTTTAAGAGCATAAAAATTTGAAAATGCCAGTAAAGTGCTGAAAGTTGCAGATATTCATGAAAATGACATCAGACTGTGAAATCAACTATCCTGAGCCACTTTTCTGAAGAAAATCTTTGAAACTATGTGGATTTCACAAAATCCACTTTTGGCCTCCTCTCTGCCTGAAACGCACTTTAAGAGCATAAAAATTTGAAAATGCCAGTAAAGTGCTGAAAGTTGCAGATATTCATGAAAATGACATCAGACTGTGAAATCAACTATCCTGAGCCACTTTTCTGAAGAAAATCTTTGAAACTATGTGGATTTCACAAAATCCACTTTTGGCCTCCTCTCTGCCTGAAACGCACTTTAAGAGCATAAAAAATTGAAAATGCCAGTAAAGTGCTGAAAGTTGCAGATATTCATGAAAATGACATCAGACTGTGAAATCAACTATCCTGAGCCACTTTTCTGAAGAAAATCTTTGAAACTATGTGGATTTCACAAAATCCACTTTTGGCCTCCTCTCTGCCTGAAACGCACTTTAAGAGCATAAAAATTGAAAATGCCAGTAAAGTGCTGAAAGTTGCAGATATTCATGAAAATGACATCAGACTGTGAAATCAACTATCCTGAGCCACTTTTCTGAAGAAAATCTTTGAAACTATGTGGATTTCACAAAATCCACTTTTGGCCTCCTCTCTGCCTGAAACGCACTTTAAGAGCATAAAAAATTGAAAATGCCAGTAAAGTGCTGAAAGTTGCAGATATTCATGAAAATGACATCAGACTGTGAAATCAACTATCCTGAGCCACTTTTCTGAAGAAAATCTTTGAAACTATGTGGATTTCACAAAATCCACTTTTGGCCTCCTCTCTGCCTGAAACGCACTTTAAGAGCATAAAAATTTGAAAATGCCAGTAAAGTGCTGAAAGTTGCAGATATTCATGAAAATGACATCAGACTGTGAAATCAACTATCCTGAGCCACTTTTCTGAAGAAAATCTTTGAAACTATGTGGATTTCACAAAATCCACTTTTGGCCTCCTCTCTGCCTGAAACGCACTTTAAGAGCATAAAAAATTGAAAATGCCAGTAAAGTGCTGAAAGTTGCAGATATTCATGAAAATGACATCAGACTGTGAAATCAACTATCCTGAGCCACTTTTCTGAAGAAAATCTTTGAAACTATGTGGATTTCACAAAATCCACTTTTGGCCTCCTCTCTGCCTGAAACGCACTTTAAGAGCATAAAAATTTGAAAATGCCAGTAAAGTGCTGAAAGTTGCAGATATTCATGAAAATGACATCAGACTGTGAAATCAACTATCCTGAGCCACTTTTCTGAAGAAAATCTTTGAAACTATGTGGATTTCACAAAATCCACTTTTGGCCTCCTCTCTGCCTGAAACGCACTTTAAGAGCATAAAAAATTGAAAATGCCAGTAAAGTGCTGAAAGTTGCAGATATTCATGAAAATGACATCAGACTGTGAAATCAACTATCCTGAGCCACTTTTCTGAAGAAAATCTTTGAAACTATGTGGATTTCACAAAATCCACTTTTGGCCTCCTCTCTGCCTGAAACGCACTTTAAGAGCATAAAAATTTTGAAAATGCCAGTAAAGTGCTGAAAGTTGCAGATATTCATGAAAATGACATCAGACTGTGAAATCAACTATCCTGAGCCACTTTTCTGAAGAAAATCTTTGAAACTATGTGGATTTCACAAAATCCACTTTTGGCCTCCTCTCTGCCTGAAACGCACTTTAAGAGCATAAAAAATTGAAAATGCCAGTAAAGTGCTGAAAGTTGCAGATATTCATGAAAATGACATCAGACTGTGAAATCAACTATCCTGAGCCACTTTTCTGAAGAAAATCTTTGAAACTATGTGGATTTCACAAAATCCACTTTTGGCCTCCTCTCTGCCTGAAACGCACTTTAAGAGCATAAAAAATTGAAAATGCCAGTAAAGTGCTGAAAGTTGCAGATATTCATGAAAATGACATCAGACTGTGAAATCAACTATCCTGAGCCACTTTTCTGAAGAAAATCTTTGAAACTATGTGGATTTCACAAAATCCACTTTTGGCCTCCTCTCTGCCTGAAACGCACTTTAAGAGCATAAAAAATTTGAAAATGCCAGTAAAGTGCTGAAAGTTGCAGATATTCATGAAAATGACATCAGACTGTGAAATCAACTATCCTGAGCCACTTTTCTGAAGAAAATCTTTGAAACTATGTGGATTTCACAAAATCCACTTTTGGCCTCCTCTCTGCCTGAAACGCACTTTAAGAGCATAAAAAATTGAAAATGCCAGTAAAGTGCTGAAAGTTGCAGATATTCATGAAAATGACATCAGACTGTGAAATCAACTATCCTGAGCCACTTTTCTGAAGAAAATCTTTGAAACTATGTGGATTTCACAAAATCCACTTTTGGCCTCCTCTCTGCCTGAAACGCACTTTAAGAGCATAAAAATTTGAAAATGCCAGTAAAGTGCTGAAAGTTGCAGATATTCATGAAAATGACATCAGACTGTGAAATCAACTATCCTGAGCCACTTTTCTGAAGAAAATCTTTGAAACTATGTGGATTTCACAAAATCCACTTTTGGCCTCCTCTCTGCCTGAAACGCACTTTAAGAGCATAAAAAATTGAAAATGCCAGTAAAGTGCTGAAAGTTGCAGATATTCATGAAAATGACATCAGACTGTGAAATCAACTATCCTGAGCCACTTTTCTGAAGAAAATCTTTGAAACTATGTGGATTTCACAAAATCCACTTTTGGCCTCCTCTCTGCCTGAAACGCACTTTAAGAGCATAAAAAATTGAAAATGCCAGTAAAGTGCTGAAAGTTGCAGATATTCATGAAAATGACATCAGACTGTGAAATCAACTATCCTGAGCCACTTTTCTGAAGAAAATCTTTGAAACTATGTGGATTTCACAAAATCCACTTTTGGCCTCCTCTCTGCCTGAAACGCACTTTAAGAGCATAAAAAATTGAAAATGCCAGTAAAGTGCTGAAAGTTGCAGATATTCATGAAAATGACATCAGACTGTGAAATCAACTATCCTGAGCCACTTTTCTGAAGAAAATCTTTGAAACTATGTGGATTTCACAAAATCCACTTTTGGCCTCCTCTCTGCCTGAAACGCACTTTAAGAGCATAAAAAATTGAAAATGCCAGTAAAGTGCTGAAAGTTGCAGATATTCATGAAAATGACATCAGACTGTGAAATCAACTATCCTGAGCCACTTTTCTGAAGAAAATCTTTGAAACTATGTGGATTTCACAAAATCCACTTTTGGCCTCCTCTCTGCCTGAAACGCACTTTAAGAGCATAAAAAATTGAAAATGCCAGTAAAGTGCTGAAAGTTGCAGATATTCATGAAAATGACATCAGACTGTGAAATCAACTATCCTGAGCCACTTTTCTGAAGAAAATCTTTGAAACTATGTGGATTTCACAAAATCCACTTTTGGCCTCCTCTCTGCCTGAAACGCACTTTAAGAGCATAAAAATTTTGAAAATGCCAGTAAAGTGCTGAAAGTTGCAGATATTCATGAAAATGACATCAGACTGTGAAATCAACTATCCTGAGCCACTTTTCTGAAGAAAATCTTTGAAACTATGTGGATTTCACAAAATCCACTTTTGGCCTCCTCTCTGCCTGAAACGCACTTTAAGAGCATAAAAATTGAAAATGCCAGTAAAGTGCTGAAAGTTGCAGATATTCATGAAAATGACATCAGACTGTGAAATCAACTATCCTGAGCCACTTTTCTGAAGAAAATCTTTGAAACTATGTGGATTTCACAAAATCCACTTTTGGCCTCCTCTCTGCCTGAAACGCACTTTAAGAGCATAAAAATTTGAAAATGCCAGTAAAGTGCTGAAAGTTGCAGATATTCATGAAAATGACATCAGACTGTGAAATCAACTATCCTGAGCCACTTTTCTGAAGAAAATCTTTGAAACTATGTGGATTTCACAAAATCCACTTTTGGCCTCCTCTCTGCCTGAAACGCACTTTAAGAGCATAAAAATTTTGAAAATGCCAGTAAAGTGCTGAAAGTTGCAGATATTCATGAAAATGACATCAGACTGTGAAATCAACTATCCTGAGCCACTTTTCTGAAGAAAATCTTTGAAACTATGTGGATTTCACAAAATCCACTTTTGGCCTCCTCTCTGCCTGAAACGCACTTTAAGAGCATAAAAATTTGAAAATGCCAGTAAAGTGCTGAAAGTTGCAGATATTCATGAAAATGACATCAGACTGTGAAATCAACTATCCTGAGCCACTTTTCTGAAGAAAATCTTTGAAACTATGTGGATTTCACAAAATCCACTTTTGGCCTCCTCTCTGCCTGAAACGCACTTTAAGAGCATAAAAAATTGAAAATGCCAGTAAAGTGCTGAAAGTTGCAGATATTCATGAAAATGACATCAGACTGTGAAATCAACTATCCTGAGCCACTTTTCTGAAGAAAATCTTTGAAACTATGTGGATTTCACAAAATCCACTTTTGGCCTCCTCTCTGCCTGAAACGCACTTTAAGAGCATAAAAAATTGAAAATGCCAGTAAAGTGCTGAAAGTTGCAGATATTCATGAAAATGACATCAGACTGTGAAATCAACTATCCTGAGCCACTTTTCTGAAGAAAATCTTTGAAACTATGTGGATTTCACAAAATCCACTTTTGGCCTCCTCTCTGCCTGAAACGCACTTTAAGAGCATAAAAAATTGAAAATGCCAGTAAAGTGCTGAAAGTTGCAGATATTCATGAAAATGACATCAGACTGTGAAATCAACTATCCTGAGCCACTTTTCTGAAGAAAATCTTTGAAACTATGTGGATTTCACAAAATCCACTTTTGGCCTCCTCTCTGCCTGAAACGCACTTTAAGAGCATAAAAATTTGAAAATGCCAGTAAAGTGCTGAAAGTTGCAGATATTCATGAAAATGACATCAGACTGTGAAATCAACTATCCTGAGCCACTTTTCTGAAGAAAATCTTTGAAACTATGTGGATTTCACAAAATCCACTTTTGGCCTCCTCTCTGCCTGAAACGCACTTTAAGAGCATAAAAATTTGAAAATGCCAGTAAAGTGCTGAAAGTTGCAGATATTCATGAAAATGACATCAGACTGTGAAATCAACTATCCTGAGCCACTTTTCTGAAGAAAATCTTTGAAACTATGTGGATTTCACAAAATCCACTTTTGGCCTCCTCTCTGCCTGAAACGCACTTTAAGAGCATAAAAATTTGAAAATGCCAGTAAAGTGCTGAAAGTTGCAGATATTCATGAAAATGACATCAGACTGTGAAATCAACTATCCTGAGCCACTTTTCTGAAGAAAATCTTTGAAACTATGTGGATTTCACAAAATCCACTTTTGGCCTCCTCTCTGCCTGAAACGCACTTTAAGAGCATAAAAAATTGAAAATGCCAGTAAAGTGCTGAAAGTTGCAGATATTCATGAAAATGACATCAGACTGTGAAATCAACTATCCTGAGCCACTTTTCTGAAGAAAATCTTTGAAACTATGTGGATTTCACAAAATCCACTTTTGGCCTCCTCTCTGCCTGAAACGCACTTTAAGAGCATAAAAAATTGAAAATGCCAGTAAAGTGCTGAAAGTTGCAGATATTCATGAAAATGACATCAGACTGTGAAATCAACTATCCTGAGCCACTTTTCTGAAGAAAATCTTTGAAACTATGTGGATTTCACAAAATCCACTTTTGGCCTCCTCTCTGCCTGAAACGCACTTTAAGAGCATAAAAATTTTGAAAATGCCAGTAAAGTGCTGAAAGTTGCAGATATTCATGAAAATGACATCAGACTGTGAAATCAACTATCCTGAGCCACTTTTCTGAAGAAAATCTTTGAAACTATGTGGATTTCACAAAATCCACTTTTGGCCTCCTCTCTGCCTGAAACGCACTTTAAGAGCATAAAAAATTGAAAATGCCAGTAAAGTGCTGAAAGTTGCAGATATTCATGAAAATGACATCAGACTGTGAAATCAACTATCCTGAGCCACTTTTCTGAAGAAAATCTTTGAAACTATGTGGATTTCACAAAATCCACTTTTGGCCTCCTCTCTGCCTGAAACGCACTTTAAGAGCATAAAAATTTTGAAAATGCCAGTAAAGTGCTGAAAGTTGCAGATATTCATGAAAATGACATCAGACTGTGAAATCAACTATCCTGAGCCACTTTTCTGAAGAAAATCTTTGAAACTATGTGGATTTCACAAAATCCACTTTTGGCCTCCTCTCTGCCTGAAACGCACTTTAAGAGCATAAAAATTTGAAAATGCCAGTAAAGTGCTGAAAGTTGCAGATATTCATGAAAATGACATCAGACTGTGAAATCAACTATCCTGAGCCACTTTTCTGAAGAAAATCTTTGAAACTATGTGGATTTCACAAAATCCACTTTTGGCCTCCTCTCTGCCTGAAACGCACTTTAAGAGCATAAAAAATTGAAAATGCCAGTAAAGTGCTGAAAGTTGCAGATATTCATGAAAATGACATCAGACTGTGAAATCAACTATCCTGAGCCACTTTTCTGAAGAAAATCTTTGAAACTATGTGGATTTCACAAAATCCACTTTTGGCCTCCTCTCTGCCTGAAACGCACTTTAAGAGCATAAAAATTGAAAATGCCAGTAAAGTGCTGAAAGTTGCAGATATTCATGAAAATGACATCAGACTGTGAAATCAACTATCCTGAGCCACTTTTCTGAAGAAAATCTTTGAAACTATGTGGATTTCACAAAATCCACTTTTGGCCTCCTCTCTGCCTGAAACGCACTTTAAGAGCATAAAAAATTGAAAATGCCAGTAAAGTGCTGAAAGTTGCAGATATTCATGAAAATGACATCAGACTGTGAAATCAACTATCCTGAGCCACTTTTCTGAAGAAAATCTTTGAAACTATGTGGATTTCACAAAATCCACTTTTGGCCTCCTCTCTGCCTGAAACGCACTTTAAGAGCATAAAAATTTGAAAATGCCAGTAAAGTGCTGAAAGTTGCAGATATTCATGAAAATGACATCAGACTGTGAAATCAACTATCCTGAGCCACTTTTCTGAAGAAAATCTTTGAAACTATGTGGATTTCACAAAATCCACTTTTGGCCTCCTCTCTGCCTGAAACGCACTTTAAGAGCATAAAAATTTGAAAATGCCAGTAAAGTGCTGAAAGTTGCAGATATTCATGAAAATGACATCAGACTGTGAAATCAACTATCCTGAGCCACTTTTCTGAAGAAAATCTTTGAAACTATGTGGATTTCACAAAATCCACTTTTGGCCTCCTCTCTGCCTGAAACGCACTTTAAGAGCATAAAAATTTGAAAATGCCAGTAAAGTGCTGAAAGTTGCAGATATTCATGAAAATGACATCAGACTGTGAAATCAACTATCCTGAGCCACTTTTCTGAAGAAAATCTTTGAAACTATGTGGATTTCACAAAATCCACTTTTGGCCTCCTCTCTGCCTGAAACGCACTTTAAGAGCATAAAAAATTGAAAATGCCAGTAAAGTGCTGAAAGTTGCAGATATTCATGAAAATGACATCAGACTGTGAAATCAACTATCCTGAGCCACTTTTCTGAAGAAAATCTTTGAAACTATGTGGATTTCACAAAATCCACTTTTGGCCTCCTCTCTGCCTGAAACGCACTTTAAGAGCATAAAAATTTGAAAATGCCAGTAAAGTGCTGAAAGTTGCAGATATTCATGAAAATGACATCAGACTGTGAAATCAACTATCCTGAGCCACTTTTCTGAAGAAAATCTTTGAAACTATGTGGATTTCACAAAATCCACTTTTGGCCTCCTCTCTGCCTGAAACGCACTTTAAGAGCATAAAAAATTGAAAATGCCAGTAAAGTGCTGAAAGTTGCAGATATTCATGAAAATGACATCAGACTGTGAAATCAACTATCCTGAGCCACTTTTCTGAAGAAAATCTTTGAAACTATGTGGATTTCACAAAATCCACTTTTGGCCTCCTCTCTGCCTGAAACGCACTTTAAGAGCATAAAAATTGAAAATGCCAGTAAAGTGCTGAAAGTTGCAGATATTCATGAAAATGACATCAGACTGTGAAATCAACTATCCTGAGCCACTTTTCTGAAGAAAATCTTTGAAACTATGTGGATTTCACAAAATCCACTTTTGGCCTCCTCTCTGCCTGAAACGCACTTTAAGAGCATAAAAAATTGAAAATGCCAGTAAAGTGCTGAAAGTTGCAGATATTCATGAAAATGACATCAGACTGTGAAATCAACTATCCTGAGCCACTTTTCTGAAGAAAATCTTTGAAACTATGTGGATTTCACAAAATCCACTTTTGGCCTCCTCTCTGCCTGAAACGCACTTTAAGAGCATAAAAATTTTGAAAATGCCAGTAAAGTGCTGAAAGTTGCAGATATTCATGAAAATGACATCAGACTGTGAAATCAACTATCCTGAGCCACTTTTCTGAAGAAAATCTTTGAAACTATGTGGATTTCACAAAATCCACTTTTGGCCTCCTCTCTGCCTGAAACGCACTTTAAGAGCATAAAAAATTGAAAATGCCAGTAAAGTGCTGAAAGTTGCAGATATTCATGAAAATGACATCAGACTGTGAAATCAACTATCCTGAGCCACTTTTCTGAAGAAAATCTTTGAAACTATGTGGATTTCACAAAATCCACTTTTGGCCTCCTCTCTGCCTGAAACGCACTTTAAGAGCATAAAAATTTGAAAATGCCAGTAAAGTGCTGAAAGTTGCAGATATTCATGAAAATGACATCAGACTGTGAAATCAACTATCCTGAGCCACTTTTCTGAAGAAAATCTTTGAAACTATGTGGATTTCACAAAATCCACTTTTGGCCTCCTCTCTGCCTGAAACGCACTTTAAGAGCATAAAAAATTGAAAATGCCAGTAAAGTGCTGAAAGTTGCAGATATTCATGAAAATGACATCAGACTGTGAAATCAACTATCCTGAGCCACTTTTCTGAAGAAAATCTTTGAAACTATGTGGATTTCACAAAATCCACTTTTGGCCTCCTCTCTGCCTGAAACGCACTTTAAGAGCATAAAAATTTGAAAATGCCAGTAAAGTGCTGAAAGTTGCAGATATTCATGAAAATGACATCAGACTGTGAAATCAACTATCCTGAGCCACTTTTCTGAAGAAAATCTTTGAAACTATGTGGATTTCACAAAATCCACTTTTGGCCTCCTCTCTGCCTGAAACGCACTTTAAGAGCATAAAAATTTGAAAATGCCAGTAAAGTGCTGAAAGTTGCAGATATTCATGAAAATGACATCAGACTGTGAAATCAACTATCCTGAGCCACTTTTCTGAAGAAAATCTTTGAAACTATGTGGATTTCACAAAATCCACTTTTGGCCTCCTCTCTGCCTGAAACGCACTTTAAGAGCATAAAAAATTGAAAATGCCAGTAAAGTGCTGAAAGTTGCAGATATTCATGAAAATGACATCAGACTGTGAAATCAACTATCCTGAGCCACTTTTCTGAAGAAAATCTTTGAAACTATGTGGATTTCACAAAATCCACTTTTGGCCTCCTCTCTGCCTGAAACGCACTTTAAGAGCATAAAAAATTGAAAATGCCAGTAAAGTGCTGAAAGTTGCAGATATTCATGAAAATGACATCAGACTGTGAAATCAACTATCCTGAGCCACTTTTCTGAAGAAAATCTTTGAAACTATGTGGATTTCACAAAATCCACTTTTGGCCTCCTCTCTGCCTGAAACGCACTTTAAGAGCATAAAAATTTGAAAATGCCAGTAAAGTGCTGAAAGTTGCAGATATTCATGAAAATGACATCAGACTGTGAAATCAACTATCCTGAGCCACTTTTCTGAAGAAAATCTTTGAAACTATGTGGATTTCACAAAATCCACTTTTGGCCTCCTCTCTGCCTGAAACGCACTTTAAGAGCATAAAAATTTGAAAATGCCAGTAAAGTGCTGAAAGTTGCAGATATTCATGAAAATGACATCAGACTGTGAAATCAACTATCCTGAGCCACTTTTCTGAAGAAAATCTTTGAAACTATGTGGATTTCACAAAATCCACTTTTGGCCTCCTCTCTGCCTGAAACGCACTTTAAGAGCATAAAAATTTGAAAATGCCAGTAAAGTGCTGAAAGTTGCAGATATTCATGAAAATGACATCAGACTGTGAAATCAACTATCCTGAGCCACTTTTCTGAAGAAAATCTTTGAAACTATGTGGATTTCACAAAATCCACTTTTGGCCTCCTCTCTGCCTGAAACGCACTTTAAGAGCATAAAAATTTGAAAATGCCAGTAAAGTGCTGAAAGTTGCAGATATTCATGAAAATGACATCAGACTGTGAAATCAACTATCCTGAGCCACTTTTCTGAAGAAAATCTTTGAAACTATGTGGATTTCACAAAATCCACTTTTGGCCTCCTCTCTGCCTGAAACGCACTTTAAGAGCATAAAAAATTGAAAATGCCAGTAAAGTGCTGAAAGTTGCAGATATTCATGAAAATGACATCAGACTGTGAAATCAACTATCCTGAGCCACTTTTCTGAAGAAAATCTTTGAAACTATGTGGATTTCACAAAATCCACTTTTGGCCTCCTCTCTGCCTGAAACGCACTTTAAGAGCATAAAAAATTGAAAATGCCAGTAAAGTGCTGAAAGTTGCAGATATTCATGAAAATGACATCAGACTGTGAAATCAACTATCCTGAGCCACTTTTCTGAAGAAAATCTTTGAAACTATGTGGATTTCACAAAATCCACTTTTGGCCTCCTCTCTGCCTGAAACGCACTTTAAGAGCATAAAAATTTGAAAATGCCAGTAAAGTGCTGAAAGTTGCAGATATTCATGAAAATGACATCAGACTGTGAAATCAACTATCCTGAGCCACTTTTCTGAAGAAAATCTTTGAAACTATGTGGATTTCACAAAATCCACTTTTGGCCTCCTCTCTGCCTGAAACGCACTTTAAGAGCATAAAAAATTGAAAATGCCAGTAAAGTGCTGAAAGTTGCAGATATTCATGAAAATGACATCAGACTGTGAAATCAACTATCCTGAGCCACTTTTCTGAAGAAAATCTTTGAAACTATGTGGATTTCACAAAATCCACTTTTGGCCTCCTCTCTGCCTGAAACGCACTTTAAGAGCATAAAAATTGAAAATGCCAGTAAAGTGCTGAAAGTTGCAGATATTCATGAAAATGACATCAGACTGTGAAATCAACTATCCTGAGCCACTTTTCTGAAGAAAATCTTTGAAACTATGTGGATTTCACAAAATCCACTTTTGGCCTCCTCTCTGCCTGAAACGCACTTTAAGAGCATAAAAAATTGAAAATGCCAGTAAAGTGCTGAAAGTTGCAGATATTCATGAAAATGACATCAGACTGTGAAATCAACTATCCTGAGCCACTTTTCTGAAGAAAATCTTTGAAACTATGTGGATTTCACAAAATCCACTTTTGGCCTCCTCTCTGCCTGAAACGCACTTTAAGAGCATAAAAATTTGAAAATGCCAGTAAAGTGCTGAAAGTTGCAGATATTCATGAAAATGACATCAGACTGTGAAATCAACTATCCTGAGCCACTTTTCTGAAGAAAATCTTTGAAACTATGTGGATTTCACAAAATCCACTTTTGGCCTCCTCTCTGCCTGAAACGCACTTTAAGAGCATAAAAAATTGAAAATGCCAGTAAAGTGCTGAAAGTTGCAGATATTCATGAAAATGACATCAGACTGTGAAATCAACTATCCTGAGCCACTTTTCTGAAGAAAATCTTTGAAACTATGTGGATTTCACAAAATCCACTTTTGGCCTCCTCTCTGCCTGAAACGCACTTTAAGAGCATAAAAATTTGAAAATGCCAGTAAAGTGCTGAAAGTTGCAGATATTCATGAAAATGACATCAGACTGTGAAATCAACTATCCTGAGCCACTTTTCTGAAGAAAATCTTTGAAACTATGTGGATTTCACAAAATCCACTTTTGGCCTCCTCTCTGCCTGAAACGCACTTTAAGAGCATAAAAAATTGAAAATGCCAGTAAAGTGCTGAAAGTTGCAGATATTCATGAAAATGACATCAGACTGTGAAATCAACTATCCTGAGCCACTTTTCTGAAGAAAATCTTTGAAACTATGTGGATTTCACAAAATCCACTTTTGGCCTCCTCTCTGCCTGAAACGCACTTTAAGAGCATAAAAAATTGAAAATGCCAGTAAAGTGCTGAAAGTTGCAGATATTCATGAAAATGACATCAGACTGTGAAATCAACTATCCTGAGCCACTTTTCTGAAGAAAATCTTTGAAACTATGTGGATTTCACAAAATCCACTTTTGGCCTCCTCTCTGCCTGAAACGCACTTTAAGAGCATAAAAATTTGAAAATGCCAGTAAAGTGCTGAAAGTTGCAGATATTCATGAAAATGACATCAGACTGTGAAATCAACTATCCTGAGCCACTTTTCTGAAGAAAATCTTTGAAACTATGTGGATTTCACAAAATCCACTTTTGGCCTCCTCTCTGCCTGAAACGCACTTTAAGAGCATAAAAAATTGAAAATGCCAGTAAAGTGCTGAAAGTTGCAGATATTCATGAAAATGACATCAGACTGTGAAATCAACTATCCTGAGCCACTTTTCTGAAGAAAATCTTTGAAACTATGTGGATTTCACAAAATCCACTTTTGGCCTCCTCTCTGCCTGAAACGCACTTTAAGAGCATAAAAATTGAAAATGCCAGTAAAGTGCTGAAAGTTGCAGATATTCATGAAAATGACATCAGACTGTGAAATCAACTATCCTGAGCCACTTTTCTGAAGAAAATCTTTGAAACTATGTGGATTTCACAAAATCCACTTTTGGCCTCCTCTCTGCCTGAAACGCACTTTAAGAGCATAAAAAATTGAAAATGCCAGTAAAGTGCTGAAAGTTGCAGATATTCATGAAAATGACATCAGACTGTGAAATCAACTATCCTGAGCCACTTTTCTGAAGAAAATCTTTGAAACTATGTGGATTTCACAAAATCCACTTTTGGCCTCCTCTCTGCCTGAAACGCACTTTAAGAGCATAAAAAATTGAAAATGCCAGTAAAGTGCTGAAAGTTGCAGATATTCATGAAAATGACATCAGACTGTGAAATCAACTATCCTGAGCCACTTTTCTGAAGAAAATCTTTGAAACTATGTGGATTTCACAAAATCCACTTTTGGCCTCCTCTCTGCCTGAAACGCACTTTAAGAGCATAAAAATTTGAAAATGCCAGTAAAGTGCTGAAAGTTGCAGATATTCATGAAAATGACATCAGACTGTGAAATCAACTATCCTGAGCCACTTTTCTGAAGAAAATCTTTGAAACTATGTGGATTTCACAAAATCCACTTTTGGCCTCCTCTCTGCCTGAAACGCACTTTAAGAGCATAAAAAATTGAAAATGCCAGTAAAGTGCTGAAAGTTGCAGATATTCATGAAAATGACATCAGACTGTGAAATCAACTATCCTGAGCCACTTTTCTGAAGAAAATCTTTGAAACTATGTGGATTTCACAAAATCCACTTTTGGCCTCCTCTCTGCCTGAAACGCACTTTAAGAGCATAAAAATTTGAAAATGCCAGTAAAGTGCTGAAAGTTGCAGATATTCATGAAAATGACATCAGACTGTGAAATCAACTATCCTGAGCCACTTTTCTGAAGAAAATCTTTGAAACTATGTGGATTTCACAAAATCCACTTTTGGCCTCCTCTCTGCCTGAAACGCACTTTAAGAGCATAAAAAATTGAAAATGCCAGTAAAGTGCTGAAAGTTGCAGATATTCATGAAAATGACATCAGACTGTGAAATCAACT
The DNA here is from genome assembly GCA_024529925.1 of Ophthalmolycus amberensis. Taxonomy (NCBI): domain Eukaryota; kingdom Metazoa; phylum Chordata; class Actinopteri; order Perciformes; family Zoarcidae; genus Ophthalmolycus; species Ophthalmolycus amberensis. The sequence goes on from JAFEUB010000373.1 coordinate 22,432, forward strand.
ATCCTGAGCCACTTTTCTGAAGAAAATCTTTGAAACTATGTGGATTTCACAAAATCCACTTTTGGCCTCCTCTCTGCCTGAAACGCACTTTAAGAGCATAAAAATTTGAAAATGCCAGTAAAGTGCTGAAAGTTGCAGATATTCATGAAAATGACATCAGACTGTGAAATCAACTATCCTGAGCCACTTTTCTGAAGAAAATCTTTGAAACTATGTGGATTTCACAAAATCCACTTTTGGCCTCCTCTCTGCCTGAAACGCACTTTAAGAGCATAAAAAATTGAAAATGCCAGTAAAGTGCTGAAAGTTGCAGATATTCATGAAAATGACATCAGACTGTGAAATCAACTATCCTGAGCCACTTTTCTGAAGAAAATCTTTGAAACTATGTGGATTTCACAAAATCCACTTTTGGCCTCCTCTCTGCCTGAAACGCACTTTAAGAGCATAAAAAATTGAAAATGCCAGTAAAGTGCTGAAAGTTGCAGATATTCATGAAAATGACATCAGACTGTGAAATCAACTATCCTGAGCCACTTTTCTGAAGAAAATCTTTGAAACTATGTGGATTTCACAAAATCCACTTTTGGCCTCCTCTCTGCCTGAAACGCACTTTAAGAGCATAAAAAATTGAAAATGCCAGTAAAGTGCTGAAAGTTGCAGATATTCATGAAAATGACATCAGACTGTGAAATCAACTATCCTGAGCCACTTTTCTGAAGAAAATCTTTGAAACTATGTGGATTTCACAAAATCCACTTTTGGCCTCCTCTCTGCCTGAAACGCACTTTAAGAGCATAAAAAATTGAAAATGCCAGTAAAGTGCTGAAAGTTGCAGATATTCATGAAAATGACATCAGACTGTGAAATCAACTATCCTGAGCCACTTTTCTGAAGAAAATCTTTGAAACTATGTGGATTTCACAAAATCCACTTTTGGCCTCCTCTCTGCCTGAAACGCACTTTAAGAGCATAAAAATTTGAAAATGCCAGTAAAGTGCTGAAAGTTGCAGATATTCATGAAAATGACATCAGACTGTGAAATCAACTATCCTGAGCCACTTTTCTGAAGAAAATCTTTGAAACTATGTGGATTTCACAAAATCCACTTTTGGCCTCCTCTCTGCCTGAAACGCACTTTAAGAGCATAAAAAATTGAAAATGCCAGTAAAGTGCTGAAAGTTGCAGATATTCATGAAAATGACATCAGACTGTGAAATCAACTATCCTGAGCCACTTTTCTGAAGAAAATCTTTGAAACTATGTGGATTTCACAAAATCCACTTTTGGCCTCCTCTCTGCCTGAAACGCACTTTAAGAGCATAAAAATTGAAAATGCCAGTAAAGTGCTGAAAGTTGCAGATATTCATGAAAATGACATCAGACTGTGAAATCAACTATCCTGAGCCACTTTTCTGAAGAAAATCTTTGAAACTATGTGGATTTCACAAAATCCACTTTTGGCCTCCTCTCTGCCTGAAACGCACTTTAAGAGCATAAAAATTTGAAAATGCCAGTAAAGTGCTGAAAGTTGCAGATATTCATGAAAATGACATCAGACTGTGAAATCAACTATCCTGAGCCACTTTTCTGAAGAAAATCTTTGAAACTATGTGGATTTCACAAAATCCACTTTTGGCCTCCTCTCTGCCTGAAACGCACTTTAAGAGCATAAAAATTTGAAAATGCCAGTAAAGTGCTGAAAGTTGCAGATATTCATGAAAATGACATCAGACTGTGAAATCAACTATCCTGAGCCACTTTTCTGAAGAAAATCTTTGAAACTATGTGGATTTCACAAAATCCACTTTTGGCCTCCTCTCTGCCTGAAACGCACTTTAAGAGCATAAAAATTTGAAAATGCCAGTAAAGTGCTGAAAGTTGCAGATATTCATGAAAATGACATCAGACTGTGAAATCAACTATCCTGAGCCACTTTTCTGAAGAAAATCTTTGAAACTATGTGGATTTCACAAAATCCACTTTTGGCCTCCTCTCTGCCTGAAACGCACTTTAAGAGCATAAAAATTTGAAAATGCCAGTAAAGTGCTGAAAGTTGCAGATATTCATGAAAATGACATCAGACTGTGAAATCAACTATCCTGAGCCACTTTTCTGAAGAAAATCTTTGAAACTATGTGGATTTCACAAAATCCACTTTTGGCCTCCTCTCTGCCTGAAACGCACTTTAAGAGCATAAAAATTTGAAAATGCCAGTAAAGTGCTGAAAGTTGCAGATATTCATGAAAATGACATCAGACTGTGAAATCAACTATCCTGAGCCACTTTTCTGAAGAAAATCTTTGAAACTATGTGGATTTCACAAAATCCACTTTTGGCCTCCTCTCTGCCTGAAACGCACTTTAAGAGCATAAAAAATTGAAAATGCCAGTAAAGTGCTGAAAGTTGCAGATATTCATGAAAATGACATCAGACTGTGAAATCAACTATCCTGAGCCACTTTTCTGAAGAAAATCTTTGAAACTATGTGGATTTCACAAAATCCACTTTTGGCCTCCTCTCTGCCTGAAACGCACTTTAAGAGCATAAAAAATTGAAAATGCCAGTAAAGTGCTGAAAGTTGCAGATATTCATGAAAATGACATCAGACTGTGAAATCAACTATCCTGAGCCACTTTTCTGAAGAAAATCTTTGAAACTATGTGGATTTCACAAAATCCACTTTTGGCCTCCTCTCTGCCTGAAACGCACTTTAAGAGCATAAAAAATTGAAAATGCCAGTAAAGTGCTGAAAGTTGCAGATATTCATGAAAATGACATCAGACTGTGAAATCAACTATCCTGAGCCACTTTTCTGAAGAAAATCTTTGAAACTATGTGGATTTCACAAAATCCACTTTTGGCCTCCTCTCTGCCTGAAACGCACTTTAAGAGCATAAAAATTTGAAAATGCCAGTAAAGTGCTGAAAGTTGCAGATATTCATGAAAATGACATCAGACTGTGAAATCAACTATCCTGAGCCACTTTTCTGAAGAAAATCTTTGAAACTATGTGGATTTCACAAAATCCACTTTTGGCCTCCTCTCTGCCTGAAACGCACTTTAAGAGCATAAAAATTTGAAAATGCCAGTAAAGTGCTGAAAGTTGCAGATATTCATGAAAATGACATCAGACTGTGAAATCAACTATCCTGAGCCACTTTTCTGAAGAAAATCTTTGAAACTATGTGGATTTCACAAAATCCACTTTTGGCCTCCTCTCTGCCTGAAACGCACTTTAAGAGCATAAAAATTTGAAAATGCCAGTAAAGTGCTGAAAGTTGCAGATATTCATGAAAATGACATCAGACTGTGAAATCAACTATCCTGAGCCACTTTTCTGAAGAAAATCTTTGAAACTATGTGGATTTCACAAAATCCACTTTTGGCCTCCTCTCTGCCTGAAACGCACTTTAAGAGCATAAAAATTTGAAAATGCCAGTAAAGTGCTGAAAGTTGCAGATATTCATGAAAATGACATCAGACTGTGAAATCAACTATCCTGAGCCACTTTTCTGAAGAAAATCTTTGAAACTATGTGGATTTCACAAAATCCACTTTTGGCCTCCTCTCTGCCTGAAACGCACTTTAAGAGCATAAAAATTTGAAAATGCCAGTAAAGTGCTGAAAGTTGCAGATATTCATGAAAATGACATCAGACTGTGAAATCAACTATCCTGAGCCACTTTTCTGAAGAAAATCTTTGAAACTATGTGGATTTCACAAAATCCACTTTTGGCCTCCTCTCTGCCTGAAACGCACTTTAAGAGCATAAAAAATTGAAAATGCCAGTAAAGTGCTGAAAGTTGCAGATATTCATGAAAATGACATCAGACTGTGAAATCAACTATCCTGAGCCACTTTTCTGAAGAAAATCTTTGAAACTATGTGGATTTCACAAAATCCACTTTTGGCCTCCTCTCTGCCTGAAACGCACTTTAAGAGCATAAAAATTGAAAATGCCAGTAAAGTGCTGAAAGTTGCAGATATTCATGAAAATGACATCAGACTGTGAAATCAACTATCCTGAGCCACTTTTCTGAAGAAAATCTTTGAAACTATGTGGATTTCACAAAATCCACTTTTGGCCTCCTCTCTGCCTGAAACGCACTTTAAGAGCATAAAAAATTGAAAATGCCAGTAAAGTGCTGAAAGTTGCAGATATTCATGAAAATGACATCAGACTGTGAAATCAACTATCCTGAGCCACTTTTCTGAAGAAAATCTTTGAAACTATGTGGATTTCACAAAATCCACTTTTGGCCTCCTCTCTGCCTGAAACGCACTTTAAGAGCATAAAAATTTGAAAATGCCAGTAAAGTGCTGAAAGTTGCAGATATTCATGAAAATGACATCAGACTGTGAAATCAACTATCCTGAGCCACTTTTCTGAAGAAAATCTTTGAAACTATGTGGATTTCACAAAATCCACTTTTGGCCTCCTCTCTGCCTGAAACGCACTTTAAGAGCATAAAAAATTGAAAATGCCAGTAAAGTGCTGAAAGTTGCAGATATTCATGAAAATGACATCAGACTGTGAAATCAACTATCCTGAGCCACTTTTCTGAAGAAAATCTTTGAAACTATGTGGATTTCACAAAATCCACTTTTGGCCTCCTCTCTGCCTGAAACGCACTTTAAGAGCATAAAAATTTGAAAATGCCAGTAAAGTGCTGAAAGTTGCAGATATTCATGAAAATGACATCAGACTGTGAAATCAACTATCCTGAGCCACTTTTCTGAAGAAAATCTTTGAAACTATGTGGATTTCACAAAATCCACTTTTGGCCTCCTCTCTGCCTGAAACGCACTTTAAGAGCATAAAAAATTGAAAATGCCAGTAAAGTGCTGAAAGTTGCAGATATTCATGAAAATGACATCAGACTGTGAAATCAACTATCCTGAGCCACTTTTCTGAAGAAAATCTTTGAAACTATGTGGATTTCACAAAATCCACTTTTGGCCTCCTCTCTGCCTGAAACGCACTTTAAGAGCATAAAAATTGAAAATGCCAGTAAAGTGCTGAAAGTTGCAGATATTCATGAAAATGACATCAGACTGTGAAATCAACTATCCTGAGCCACTTTTCTGAAGAAAATCTTTGAAACTATGTGGATTTCACAAAATCCACTTTTGGCCTCCTCTCTGCCTGAAACGCACTTTAAGAGCATAAAAAATTGAAAATGCCAGTAAAGTGCTGAAAGTTGCAGATATTCATGAAAATGACATCAGACTGTGAAATCAACTATCCTGAGCCACTTTTCTGAAGAAAATCTTTGAAACTATGTGGATTTCACAAAATCCACTTTTGGCCTCCTCTCTGCCTGAAACGCACTTTAAGAGCATAAAAAATTGAAAATGCCAGTAAAGTGCTGAAAGTTGCAGATATTCATGAAAATGACATCAGACTGTGAAATCAACTATCCTGAGCCACTTTTCTGAAGAAAATCTTTGAAACTATGTGGATTTCACAAAATCCACTTTTGGCCTCCTCTCTGCCTGAAACGCACTTTAAGAGCATAAAAATTTGAAAATGCCAGTAAAGTGCTGAAAGTTGCAGATATTCATGAAAATGACATCAGACTGTGAAATCAACTATCCTGAGCCACTTTTCTGAAGAAAATCTTTGAAACTATGTGGATTTCACAAAATCCACTTTTGGCCTCCTCTCTGCCTGAAACGCACTTTAAGAGCATAAAAATTTTGAAAATGCCAGTAAAGTGCTGAAAGTTGCAGATATTCATGAAAATGACATCAGACTGTGAAATCAACTATCCTGAGCCACTTTTCTGAAGAAAATCTTTGAAACTATGTGGATTTCACAAAATCCACTTTTGGCCTCCTCTCTGCCTGAAACGCACTTTAAGAGCATAAAAAATTGAAAATGCCAGTAAAGTGCTGAAAGTTGCAGATATTCATGAAAATGACATCAGACTGTGAAATCAACTATCCTGAGCCACTTTTCTGAAGAAAATCTTTGAAACTATGTGGATTTCACAAAATCCACTTTTGGCCTCCTCTCTGCCTGAAACGCACTTTAAGAGCATAAAAAATTGAAAATGCCAGTAAAGTGCTGAAAGTTGCAGATATTCATGAAAATGACATCAGACTGTGAAATCAACTATCCTGAGCCACTTTTCTGAAGAAAATCTTTGAAACTATGTGGATTTCACAAAATCCACTTTTGGCCTCCTCTCTGCCTGAAACGCACTTTAAGAGCATAAAAAATTGAAAATGCCAGTAAAGTGCTGAAAGTTGCAGATATTCATGAAAATGACATCAGACTGTGAAATCAACTATCCTGAGCCACTTTTCTGAAGAAAATCTTTGAAACTATGTGGATTTCACAAAATCCACTTTTGGCCTCCTCTCTGCCTGAAACGCACTTTAAGAGCATAAAAATTTGAAAATGCCAGTAAAGTGCTGAAAGTTGCAGATATTCATGAAAATGACATCAGACTGTGAAATCAACTATCCTGAGCCACTTTTCTGAAGAAAATCTTTGAAACTATGTGGATTTCACAAAATCCACTTTTGGCCTCCTCTCTGCCTGAAACGCACTTTAAGAGCATAAAAATTTGAAAATGCCAGTAAAGTGCTGAAAGTTGCAGATATTCATGAAAATGACATCAGACTGTGAAATCAACTATCCTGAGCCACTTTTCTGAAGAAAATCTTTGAAACTATGTGGATTTCACAAAATCCACTTTTGGCCTCCTCTCTGCCTGAAACGCACTTTAAGAGCATAAAAAATTGAAAATGCCAGTAAAGTGCTGAAAGTTGCAGATATTCATGAAAATGACATCAGACTGTGAAATCAACTATCCTGAGCCACTTTTCTGAAGAAAATCTTTGAAACTATGTGGATTTCACAAAATCCACTTTTGGCCTCCTCTCTGCCTGAAACGCACTTTAAGAGCATAAAAAATTGAAAATGCCAGTAAAGTGCTGAAAGTTGCAGATATTCATGAAAATGACATCAGACTGTGAAATCAACTATCCTGAGCCACTTTTCTGAAGAAAATCTTTGAAACTATGTGGATTTCACAAAATCCACTTTTGGCCTCCTCTCTGCCTGAAACGCACTTTAAGAGCATAAAAAATTGAAAATGCCAGTAAAGTGCTGAAAGTTGCAGATATTCATGAAAATGACATCAGACTGTGAAATCAACTATCCTGAGCCACTTTTCTGAAGAAAATCTTTGAAACTATGTGGATTTCACAAAATCCACTTTTGGCCTCCTCTCTGCCTGAAACGCACTTTAAGAGCATAAAAATTTGAAAATGCCAGTAAAGTGCTGAAAGTTGCAGATATTCATGAAAATGACATCAGACTGTGAAATCAACTATCCTGAGCCACTTTTCTGAAGAAAATCTTTGAAACTATGTGGATTTCACAAAATCCACTTTTGGCCTCCTCTCTGCCTGAAACGCACTTTAAGAGCATAAAAATTTGAAAATGCCAGTAAAGTGCTGAAAGTTGCAGATATTCATGAAAATGACATCAGACTGTGAAATCAACTATCCTGAGCCACTTTTCTGAAGAAAATCTTTGAAACTATGTGGATTTCACAAAATCCACTTTTGGCCTCCTCTCTGCCTGAAACGCACTTTAAGAGCATAAAAAATTGAAAATGCCAGTAAAGTGCTGAAAGTTGCAGATATTCATGAAAATGACATCAGACTGTGAAATCAACTATCCTGAGCCACTTTTCTGAAGAAAATCTTTGAAACTATGTGGATTTCACAAAATCCACTTTTGGCCTCCTCTCTGCCTGAAACGCACTTTAAGAGCATAAAAATTTGAAAATGCCAGTAAAGTGCTGAAAGTTGCAGATATTCATGAAAATGACATCAGACTGTGAAATCAACTATCCTGAGCCACTTTTCTGAAGAAAATCTTTGAAACTATGTGGATTTCACAAAATCCACTTTTGGCCTCCTCTCTGCCTGAAACGCACTTTAAGAGCATAAAAATTTGAAAATGCCAGTAAAGTGCTGAAAGTTGCAGATATTCATGAAAATGACATCAGACTGTGAAATCAACTATCCTGAGCCACTTTTCTGAAGAAAATCTTTGAAACTATGTGGATTTCACAAAATCCACTTTTGGCCTCCTCTCTGCCTGAAACGCACTTTAAGAGCATAAAAATTTGAAAATGCCAGTAAAGTGCTGAAAGTTGCAGATATTCATGAAAATGACATCAGACTGTGAAATCAACTATCCTGAGCCACTTTTCTGAAGAAAATCTTTGAAACTATGTGGATTTCACAAAATCCACTTTTGGCCTCCTCTCTGCCTGAAACGCACTTTAAGAGCATAAAAATTTGAAAATGCCAGTAAAGTGCTGAAAGTTGCAGATATTCATGAAAATGACATCAGACTGTGAAATCAACTATCCTGAGCCACTTTTCTGAAGAAAATCTTTGAAACTATGTGGATTTCACAAAATCCACTTTTGGCCTCCTCTCTGCCTGAAACGCACTTTAAGAGCATAAAAAATTGAAAATGCCAGTAAAGTGCTGAAAGTTGCAGATATTCATGAAAATGACATCAGACTGTGAAATCAACTATCCTGAGCCACTTTTCTGAAGAAAATCTTTGAAACTATGTGGATTTCACAAAATCCACTTTTGGCCTCCTCTCTGCCTGAAACGCACTTTAAGAGCATAAAAAATTGAAAATGCCAGTAAAGTGCTGAAAGTTGCAGATATTCATGAAAATGACATCAGACTGTGAAATCAACTATCCTGAGCCACTTTTCTGAAGAAAATCTTTGAAACTATGTGGATTTCACAAAATCCACTTTTGGCCTCCTCTCTGCCTGAAACGCACTTTAAGAGCATAAAAATTGAAAATGCCAGTAAAGTGCTGAAAGTTGCAGATATTCATGAAAATGACATCAGACTGTGAAATCAACTATCCTGAGCCACTTTTCTGAAGAAAATCTTTGAAACTATGTGGATTTCACAAAATCCACTTTTGGCCTCCTCTCTGCCTGAAACGCACTTTAAGAGCATAAAAATTTGAAAATGCCAGTAAAGTGCTGAAAGTTGCAGATATTCATGAAAATGACATCAGACTGTGAAATCAACTATCCTGAGCCACTTTTCTGAAGAAAATCTTTGAAACTATGTGGATTTCACAAAATCCACTTTTGGCCTCCTCTCTGCCTGAAACGCACTTTAAGAGCATAAAAATTGAAAATGCCAGTAAAGTGCTGAAAGTTGCAGATATTCATGAAAATGACATCAGACTGTGAAATCAACTATCCTGAGCCACTTTTCTGAAGAAAATCTTTGAAACTATGTGGATTTCACAAAATCCACTTTTGGCCTCCTCTCTGCCTGAAACGCACTTTAAGAGCATAAAAAATTGAAAATGCCAGTAAAGTGCTGAAAGTTGCAGATATTCATGAAAATGACATCAGACTGTGAAATCAACTATCCTGAGCCACTTTTCTGAAGAAAATCTTTGAAACTATGTGGATTTCACAAAATCCACTTTTGGCCTCCTCTCTGCCTGAAACGCACTTTAAGAGCATAAAAATTGAAAATGCCAGTAAAGTGCTGAAAGTTGCAGATATTCATGAAAATGACATCAGACTGTGAAATCAACTATCCTGAGCCACTTTTCTGAAGAAAATCTTTGAAACTATGTGGATTTCACAAAATCCACTTTTGGCCTCCTCTCTGCCTGAAACGCACTTTAAGAGCATAAAAATTGAAAATGCCAGTAAAGTGCTGAAAGTTGCAGATATTCATGAAAATGACATCAGACTGTGAAATCAACTATCCTGAGCCACTTTTCTGAAGAAAATCTTTGAAACTATGTGGATTTCACAAAATCCACTTTTGGCCTCCTCTCTGCCTGAAACGCACTTTAAGAGCATAAAAATTGAAAATGCCAGTAAAGTGCTGAAAGTTGCAGATATTCATGAAAATGACATCAGACTGTGAAATCAACTATCCTGAGCCACTTTTCTGAAGAAAATCTTTGAAACTATGTGGATTTCACAAAATCCACTTTTGGCCTCCTCTCTGCCTGAAACGCACTTTAAGAGCATAAAAAATTGAAAATGCCAGTAAAGTGCTGAAAGTTGCAGATATTCATGAAAATGACATCAGACTGTGAAATCAACTATCCTGAGCCACTTTTCTGAAGAAAATCTTTGAAACTATGTGGATTTCACAAAATCCACTTTTGGCCTCCTCTCTGCCTGAAACGCACTTTAAGAGCATAAAAATTTGAAAATGCCAGTAAAGTGCTGAAAGTTGCAGATATTCATGAAAATGACATCAGACTGTGAAATCAACTATCCTGAGCCACTTTTCTGAAGAAAATCTTTGAAACTATGTGGATTTCACAAAATCCACTTTTGGCCTCCTCTCTGCCTGAAACGCACTTTAAGAGCATAAAAATTTGAAAATGCCAGTAAAGTGCTGAAAGTTGCAGATATTCATGAAAATGACATCAGACTGTGAAATCAACTATCCTGAGCCACTTTTCTGAAGAAAATCTTTGAAACTATGTGGATTTCACAAAATCCACTTTTGGCCTCCTCTCTGCCTGAAACGCACTTTAAGAGCATAAAAATTTGAAAATGCCAGTAAAGTGCTGAAAGTTGCAGATATTCATGAAAATGACATCAGACTGTGAAATCAACTATCCTGAGCCACTTTTCTGAAGAAAATCTTTGAAACTATGTGGATTTCACAAAATCCACTTTTGGCCTCCTCTCTGCCTGAAACGCACTTTAAGAGCATAAAAATTGAAAATGCCAGTAAAGTGCTGAAAGTTGCAGATATTCATGAAAATGACATCAGACTGTGAAATCAACTATCCTGAGCCACTTTTCTGAAGAAAATCTTTGAAACTATGTGGATTTCACAAAATCCACTTTTGGCCTCCTCTCTGCCTGAAACGCACTTTAAGAGCATAAAAAATTGAAAATGCCAGTAAAGTGCTGAAAGTTGCAGATATTCATGAAAATGACATCAGACTGTGAAATCAACTATCCTGAGCCACTTTTCTGAAGAAAATCTTTGAAACTATGTGGATTTCACAAAATCCACTTTTGGCCTCCTCTCTGCCTGAAACGCACTTTAAGAGCATAAAAATTTGAAAATGCCAGTAAAGTGCTGAAAGTTGCAGATATTCATGAAAATGACATCAGACTGTGAAATCAACTATCCTGAGCCACTTTTCTGAAGAAAATCTTTGAAACTATGTGGATTTCACAAAATCCACTTTTGGCCTCCTCTCTGCCTGAAACGCACTTTAAGAGCATAAAAATTGAAAATGCCAGTAAAGTGCTGAAAGTTGCAGATATTCATGAAAATGACATCAGACTGTGAAATCAACTATCCTGAGCCACTTTTCTGAAGAAAATCTTTGAAACTATGTGGATTTCACAAAATCCACTTTTGGCCTCCTCTCTGCCTGAAACGCACTTTAAGAGCATAAAAATTGAAAATGCCAGTAAAGTGCTGAAAGTTGCAGATATTCATGAAAATGACATCAGACTGTGAAATCAACTATCCTGAGCCACTTTTCTGAAGAAAATCTTTGAAACTATGTGGATTTCACAAAATCCACTTTTGGCCTCCTCTCTGCCTGAAACGCACTTTAAGAGCATAAAAATTTGAAAATGCCAGTAAAGTGCTGAAAGTTGCAGATATTCATGAAAATGACATCAGACTGTGAAATCAACTATCCTGAGCCACTTTTCTGAAGAAAATCTTTGAAACTATGTGGATTTCACAAAATCCACTTTTGGCCTCCTCTCTGCCTGAAACGCACTTTAAGAGCATAAAAAATTGAAAATGCCAGTAAAGTGCTGAAAGTTGCAGATATTCATGAAAATGACATCAGACTGTGAAATCAACTATCCTGAGCCACTTTTCTGAAGAAAATCTTTGAAACTATGTGGATTTCACAAAATCCACTTTTGGCCTCCTCTCTGCCTGAAACGCACTTTAAGAGCATAAAAATTTGAAAATGCCAGTAAAGTGCTGAAAGTTGCAGATATTCATGAAAATGACATCAGACTGTGAAATCAACTATCCTGAGCCACTTTTCTGAAGAAAATCTTTGAAACTATGTGGATTTCACAAAATCCACTTTTGGCCTCCTCTCTGCCTGAAACGCACTTTAAGAGCATAAAAATTTGAAAATGCCAGTAAAGTGCTGAAAGTTGCAGATATTCATGAAAATGACATCAGACTGTGAAATCAACTATCCTGAGCCACTTTTCTGAAGAAAATCTTTGAAACTATGTGGATTTCACAAAATCCACTTTTGGCCTCCTCTCTGCCTGAAACGCACTTTAAGAGCATAAAAATTGAAAATGCCAGTAAAGTGCTGAAAGTTGCAGATATTCATGAAAATGACATCAGACTGTGAAATCAACTATCCTGAGCCACTTTTCTGAAGAAAATCTTTGAAACTATGTGGATTTCACAAAATCCACTTTTGGCCTCCTCTCTGCCTGAAACGCACTTTAAGAGCATAAAAAATTGAAAATGCCAGTAAAGTGCTGAAAGTTGCAGATATTCATGAAAATGACATCAGACTGTGAAATCAACTATCCTGAGCCACTTTTCTGAAGAAAATCTTTGAAACTATGTGGATTTCACAAAATCCACTTTTGGCCTCCTCTCTGCCTGAAACGCACTTTAAGAGCATAAAAATTTGAAAATGCCAGTAAAGTGCTGAAAGTTGCAGATATTCATGAAAATGACATCAGACTGTGAAATCAACTATCCTGAGCCACTTTTCTGAAGAAAATCTTTGAAACTATGTGGATTTCACAAAATCCACTTTTGGCCTCCTCTCTGCCTGAAACGCACTTTAAGAGCATAAAAATTTGAAAATGCCAGTAAAGTGCTGAAAGTTGCAGATATTCATGAAAATGACATCAGACTGTGAAATCAACTATCCTGAGCCACTTTTCTGAAGAAAATCTTTGAAACTATGTGGATTTCACAAAATCCACTTTTGGCCTCCTCTCTGCCTGAAACGCACTTTAAGAGCATAAAAATTGAAAATGCCAGTAAAGTGCTGAAAGTTGCAGATATTCATGAAAATGACATCAGACTGTGAAATCAACTATCCTGAGCCACTTTTCTGAAGAAAATCTTTGAAACTATGTGGATTTCACAAAATCCACTTTTGGCCTCCTCTCTGCCTGAAACGCACTTTAAGAGCATAAAAATTTGAAAATGCCAGTAAAGTGCTGAAAGTTGCAGATATTCATGAAAATGACATCAGACTGTGAAATCAACTATCCTGAGCCACTTTTCTGAAGAAAATCTTTGAAACTATGTGGATTTCACAAAATCCACTTTTGGCCTCCTCTCTGCCTGAAACGCACTTTAAGAGCATAAAAATTGAAAATGCCAGTAAAGTGCTGAAAGTTGCAGATATTCATGAAAATGACATCAGACTGTGAAATCAACTATCCTGAGCCACTTTTCTGAAGAAAATCTTTGAAACTATGTGGATTTCACAAAATCCACTTTTGGCCTCCTCTCTGCCTGAAACGCACTTTAAGAGCATAAAAATTGAAAATGCCAGTAAAGTGCTGAAAGTTGCAGATATTCATGAAAATGACATCAGACTGTGAAATCAACTATCCTGAGCCACTTTTCTGAAGAAAATCTTTGAAACTATGTGGATTTCACAAAATCCACTTTTGGCCTCCTCTCTGCCTGAAACGCACTTTAAGAGCATAAAAATTTGAAAATGCCAGTAAAGTGCTGAAAGTTGCAGATATTCATGAAAATGACATCAGACTGTGAAATCAACTATCCTGAGCCACTTTTCTGAAGAAAATCTTTGAAACTATGTGGATTTCACAAAATCCACTTTTGGCCTCCTCTCTGCCTGAAACGCACTTTAAGAGCATAAAAATTTGAAAATGCCAGTAAAGTGCTGAAAGTTGCAGATATTCATGAAAATGACATCAGACTGTGAAATCAACTATCCTGAGCCACTTTTCTGAAGAAAATCTTTGAAACTATGTGGATTTCACAAAATCCACTTTTGGCCTCCTCTCTGCCTGAAACGCACTTTAAGAGCATAAAAAATTGAAAATGCCAGTAAAGTGCTGAAAGTTGCAGATATTCATGAAAATGACATCAGACTGTGAAATCAACTATCCTGAGCCACTTTTCTGAAGAAAATCTTTGAAACTATGTGGATTTCACAAAATCCACTTTTGGCCTCCTCTCTGCCTGAAACGCACTTTAAGAGCATAAAAATTTGAAAATGCCAGTAAAGTGCTGAAAGTTGCAGATATTCATGAAAATGACATCAGACTGTGAAATCAACTATCCTGAGCCACTTTTCTGAAGAAAATCTTTGAAACTATGTGGATTTCACAAAATCCACTTTTGGCCTCCTCTCTGCCTGAAACGCACTTTAAGAGCATAAAAATTTGAAAATGCCAGTAAAGTGCTGAAAGTTGCAGATATTCATGAAAATGACATCAGACTGTGAAATCAACTATCCTGAGCCACTTTTCTGAAGAAAATCTTTGAAACTATGTGGATTTCACAAAATCCACTTTTGGCCTCCTCTCTGCCTGAAACGCACTTTAAGAGCATAAAAATTTGAAAATGCCAGTAAAGTGCTGAAAGTTGCAGATATTCATGAAAATGACATCAGACTGTGAAATCAACTATCCTGAGCCACTTTTCTGAAGAAAATCTTTGAAACTATGTGGATTTCACAAAATCCACTTTTGGCCTCCTCTCTGCCTGAAACGCACTTTAAGAGCATAAAAATTTGAAAATGCCAGTAAAGTGCTGAAAGTTGCAGATATTCATGAAAATGACATCAGACTGTGAAATCAACTATCCTGAGCCACTTTTCTGAAGAAAATCTTTGAAACTATGTGGATTTCACAAAATCCACTTTTGGCCTCCTCTCTGCCTGAAACGCACTTTAAGAGCATAAAAATTTGAAAATGCCAGTAAAGTGCTGAAAGTTGCAGATATTCATGAAAATGACATCAGACTGTGAAATCAACTATCCTGAGCCACTTTTCTGAAGAAAATCTTTGAAACTATGTGGATTTCACAAAATCCACTTTTGGCCTCCTCTCTGCCTGAAACGCACTTTAAGAGCATAAAAATTGAAAATGCCAGTAAAGTGCTGAAAGTTGCAGATATTCATGAAAATGACATCAGACTGTGAAATCAACTATCCTGAGCCACTTTTCTGAAGAAAATCTTTGAAACTATGTGGATTTCACAAAATCCACTTTTGGCCTCCTCTCTGCCTGAAACGCACTTTAAGAGCATAAAAATTGAAAATGCCAGTAAAGTGCTGAAAGTTGCAGATATTCATGAAAATGACATCAGACTGTGAAATCAACTATCCTGAGCCACTTTTCTGAAGAAAATCTTTGAAACTATGTGGATTTCACAAAATCCACTTTTGGCCTCCTCTCTGCCTGAAACGCACTTTAAGAGCATAAAAATTTGAAAATGCCAGTAAAGTGCTGAAAGTTGCAGATATTCATGAAAATGACATCAGACTGTGAAATCAACTATCCTGAGCCACTTTTCTGAAGAAAATCTTTGAAACTATGTGGATTTCACAAAATCCACTTTTGGCCTCCTCTCTGCCTGAAACGCACTTTAAGAGCATAAAAAATTGAAAATGCCAGTAAAGTGCTGAAAGTTGCAGATATTCATGAAAATGACATCAGACTGTGAAATCAACTATCCTGAGCCACTTTTCTGAAGAAAATCTTTGAAACTATGTGGATTTCACAAAATCCACTTTTGGCCTCCTCTCTGCCTGAAACGCACTTTAAGAGCATAAAAATTTGAAAATGCCAGTAAAGTGCTGAAAGTTGCAGATATTCATGAAAATGACATCAGACTGTGAAATCAACTATCCTGAGCCACTTTTCTGAAGAAAATCTTTGAAACTATGTGGATTTCACAAAATCCACTTTTGGCCTCCTCTCTGCCTGAAACGCACTTTAAGAGCATAAAAAATTGAAAATGCCAGTAAAGTGCTGAAAGTTGCAGATATTCATGAAAATGACATCAGACTGTGAAATCAACTATCCTGAGCCACTTTTCTGAAGAAAATCTTTGAAACTATGTGGATTTCACAAAATCCACTTTTGGCCTCCTCTCTGCCTGAAACGCACTTTAAGAGCATAAAAAATTGAAAATGCCAGTAAAGTGCTGAAAGTTGCAGATATTCATGAAAATGACATCAGACTGTGAAATCAACTATCCTGAGCCACTTTTCTGAAGAAAATCTTTGAAACTATGTGGATTTCACAAAATCCACTTTTGGCCTCCTCTCTGCCTGAAACGCACTTTAAGAGCATAAAAATTGAAAATGCCAGTAAAGTGCTGAAAGTTGCAGATATTCATGAAAATGACATCAGACTGTGAAATCAACTATCCTGAGCCACTTTTCTGAAGAAAATCTTTGAAACTATGTGGATTTCACAAAATCCACTTTTGGCCTCCTCTCTGCCTGAAACGCACTTTAAGAGCATAAAAATTTGAAAATGCCAGTAAAGTGCTGAAAGTTGCAGATATTCATGAAAATGACATCAGACTGTGAAATCAACTATCCTGAGCCACTTTTCTGAAGAAAATCTTTGAAACTATGTGGATTTCACAAAATCCACTTTTGGCCTCCTCTCTGCCTGAAACGCACTTTAAGAGCATAAAAATTTGAAAATGCCAGTAAAGTGCTGAAAGTTGCAGATATTCATGAAAATGACATCAGACTGTGAAATCAACTATCCTGAGCCACTTTTCTGAAGAAAATCTTTGAAACTATGTGGATTTCACAAAATCCACTTTTGGCCTCCTCTCTGCCTGAAACGCACTTTAAGAGCATAAAAAATTGAAAATGCCAGTAAAGTGCTGAAAGTTGCAGATATTCATGAAAATGACATCAGACTGTGAAATCAACTATCCTGAGCCACTTTTCTGAAGAAAATCTTTGAAACTATGTGGATTTCACAAAATCCACTTTTGGCCTCCTCTCTGCCTGAAACGCACTTTAAGAGCATAAAAATTTGAAAATGCCAGTAAAGTGCTGAAAGTTGCAGATATTCATGAAAATGACATCAGACTGTGAAATCAACTATCCTGAGCCACTTTTCTGAAGAAAATCTTTGAAACTATGTGGATTTCACAAAATCCACTTTTGGCCTCCTCTCTGCCTGAAACGCACTTTAAGAGCATAAAAAATTGAAAATGCCAGTAAAGTGCTGAAAGTTGCAGATATTCATGAAAATGACATCAGACTGTGAAATCAACTATCCTGAGCCACTTTTCTGAAGAAAATCTTTGAAACTATGTGGATTTCACAAAATCCACTTTTGGCCTCCTCTCTGCCTGAAACGCACTTTAAGAGCATAAAAAATTGAAAATGCCAGTAAAGTGCTGAAAGTTGCAGATATTCATGAAAATGACATCAGACTGTGAAATCAACTATCCTGAGCCACTTTTCTGAAGAAAATCTTTGAAACTATGTGGATTTCACAAAATCCACTTTTGGCCTCCTCTCTGCCTGAAACGCACTTTAAGAGCATAAAAAATTGAAAATGCCAGTAAAGTGCTGAAAGTTGCAGATATTCATGAAAATGACATCAGACTGTGAAATCAACTATCCTGAGCCACTTTTCTGAAGAAAATCTTTGAAACTATGTGGATTTCACAAAATCCACTTTTGGCCTCCTCTCTGCCTGAAACGCACTTTAAGAGCATAAAAATTTGAAAATGCCAGTAAAGTGCTGAAAGTTGCAGATATTCATGAAAATGACATCAGACTGTGAAATCAACTATCCTGAGCCACTTTTCTGAAGAAAATCTTTGAAACTATGTGGATTTCACAAAATCCACTTTTGGCCTCCTCTCTGCCTGAAACGCACTTTAAGAGCATAAAAATTTGAAAATGCCAGTAAAGTGCTGAAAGTTGCAGATATTCATGAAAATGACATCAGACTGTGAAATCAACTATCCTGAGCCACTTTTCTGAAGAAAATCTTTGAAACTATGTGGATTTCACAAAATCCACTTTTGGCCTCCTCTCTGCCTGAAACGCACTTTAAGAGCATAAAAAATTGAAAATGCCAGTAAAGTGCTGAAAGTTGCAGATATTCATGAAAATGACATCAGACTGTGAAATCAACTATCCTGAGCCACTTTTCTGAAGAAAATCTTTGAAACTATGTGGATTTCACAAAATCCACTTTTGGCCTCCTCTCTGCCTGAAACGCACTTTAAGAGCATAAAAATTTGAAAATGCCAGTAAAGTGCTGAAAGTTGCAGATATTCATGAAAATGACATCAGACTGTGAAATCAACTATCCTGAGCCACTTTTCTGAAGAAAATCTTTGAAACTATGTGGATTTCACAAAATCCACTTTTGGCCTCCTCTCTGCCTGAAACGCACTTTAAGAGCATAAAAAATTGAAAATGCCAGTAAAGTGCTGAAAGTTGCAGATATTCATGAAAATGACATCAGACTGTGAAATCAACTATCCTGAGCCACTTTTCTGAAGAAAATCTTTGAAACTATGTGGATTTCACAAAATCCACTTTTGGCCTCCTCTCTGCCTGAAACGCACTTTAAGAGCATAAAAATTTGAAAATGCCAGTAAAGTGCTGAAAGTTGCAGATATTCATGAAAATGACATCAGACTGTGAAATCAACTATCCTGAGCCACTTTTCTGAAGAAAATCTTTGAAACTATGTGGATTTCACAAAATCCACTTTTGGCCTCCTCTCTGCCTGAAACGCACTTTAAGAGCATAAAAATTGAAAATGCCAGTAAAGTGCTGAAAGTTGCAGATATTCATGAAAATGACATCAGACTGTGAAATCAACTATCCTGAGCCACTTTTCTGAAGAAAATCTTTGAAACTATGTGGATTTCACAAAATCCACTTTTGGCCTCCTCTCTGCCTGAAACGCACTTTAAGAGCATAAAAATTGAAAATGCCAGTAAAGTGCTGAAAGTTGCAGATATTCATGAAAATGACATCAGACTGTGAAATCAACTATCCTGAGCCACTTTTCTGAAGAAAATCTTTGAAACTATGTGGATTTCACAAAATCCACTTTTGGCCTCCTCTCTGCCTGAAACGCACTTTAAGAGCATAAAAAATTGAAAATGCCAGTAAAGTGCTGAAAGTTGCAGATATTCATGAAAATGACATCAGACTGTGAAATCAACTATCCTGAGCCACTTTTCTGAAGAAAATCTTTGAAACTATGTGGATTTCACAAAATCCACTTTTGGCCTCCTCTCTGCCTGAAACGCACTTTAAGAGCATAAAAAATTGAAAATGCCAGTAAAGTGCTGAAAGTTGCAGATATTCATGAAAATGACATCAGACTGTGAAATCAACTATCCTGAGCCACTTTTCTGAAGAAAATCTTTGAAACTATGTGGATTTCACAAAATCCACTTTTGGCCTCCTCTCTGCCTGAAACGCACTTTAAGAGCATAAAAATTTGAAAATGCCAGTAAAGTGCTGAAAGTTGCAGATATTCATGAAAATGACATCAGACTGTGAAATCAACTATCCTGAGCCACTTTTCTGAAGAAAATCTTTGAAACTATGTGGATTTCACAAAATCCACTTTTGGCCTCCTCTCTGCCTGAAACGCACTTTAAGAGCATAAAAAATTGAAAATGCCAGTAAAGTGCTGAAAGTTGCAGATATTCATGAAAATGACATCAGACTGTGAAATCAACTATCCTGAGCCACTTTTCTGAAGAAAATCTTTGAAACTATGTGGATTTCACAAAATCCACTTTTGGCCTCCTCTCTGCCTGAAACGCACTTTAAGAGCATAAAAATTGAAAATGCCAGTAAAGTGCTGAAAGTTGCAGATATTCATGAAAATGACATCAGACTGTGAAATCAACTATCCTGAGCCACTTTTCTGAAGAAAATCTTTGAAACTATGTGGATTTCACAAAATCCACTTTTGGCCTCCTCTCTGCCTGAAACGCACTTTAAGAGCATAAAAAATTGAAAATGCCAGTAAAGTGCTGAAAGTTGCAGATATTCATGAAAATGACATCAGACTGTGAAATCAACTATCCTGAGCCACTTTTCTGAAGAAAATCTTTGAAACTATGTGGATTTCACAAAATCCACTTTTGGCCTCCTCTCTGCCTGAAACGCACTTTAAGAGCATAAAAATTGAAAATGCCAGTAAAGTGCTGAAAGTTGCAGATATTCATGAAAATGACATCAGACTGTGAAATCAACTATCCTGAGCCACTTTTCTGAAGAAAATCTTTGAAACTATGTGGATTTCACAAAATCCACTTTTGGCCTCCTCTCTGCCTGAAACGCACTTTAAGAGCATAAAAATTTGAAAATGCCAGTAAAGTGCTGAAAGTTGCAGATATTCATGAAAATGACATCAGACTGTGAAATCAACTATCCTGAGCCACTTTTCTGAAGAAAATCTTTGAAACTATGTGGATTTCACAAAATCCACTTTTGGCCTCCTCTCTGCCTGAAACGCACTTTAAGAGCATAAAAATTGAAAATGCCAGTAAAGTGCTGAAAGTTGCAGATATTCATGAAAATGACATCAGACTGTGAAATCAACTATCCTGAGCCACTTTTCTGAAGAAAATCTTTGAAACTATGTGGATTTCACAAAATCCACTTTTGGCCTCCTCTCTGCCTGAAACGCACTTTAAGAGCATAAAAATTTGAAAATGCCAGTAAAGTGCTGAAAGTTGCAGATATTCATGAAAATGACATCAGACTGTGAAATCAACTATCCTGAGCCACTTTTCTGAAGAAAATCTTTGAAACTATGTGGATTTCACAAAATCCACTTTTGGCCTCCTCTCTGCCTGAAACGCACTTTAAGAGCATAAAAATTGAAAATGCCAGTAAAGTGCTGAAAGTTGCAGATATTCATGAAAATGACATCAGACTGTGAAATCAACTATCCTGAGCCACTTTTCTGAAGAAAATCTTTGAAACTATGTGGATTTCACAAAATCCACTTTTGGCCTCCTCTCTGCCTGAAACGCACTTTAAGAGCATAAAAAATTGAAAATGCCAGTAAAGTGCTGAAAGTTGCAGATATTCATGAAAATGACATCAGACTGTGAAATCAACTATCCTGAGCCACTTTTCTGAAGAAAATCTTTGAAACTATGTGGATTTCACAAAATCCACTTTTGGCCTCCTCTCTGCCTGAAACGCACTTTAAGAGCATAAAAAATTGAAAATGCCAGTAAAGTGCTGAAAGTTGCAGATATTCATGAAAATGACATCAGACTGTGAAATCAACTATCCTGAGCCACTTTTCTGAAGAAAATCTTTGAAACTATGTGGATTTCACAAAATCCACTTTTGGCCTCCTCTCTGCCTGAAACGCACTTTAAGAGCATAAAAATTTGAAAATGCCAGTAAAGTGCTGAAAGTTGCAGATATTCATGAAAATGACATCAGACTGTGAAATCAACTATCCTGAGCCACTTTTCTGAAGAAAATCTTTGAAACTATGTGGATTTCACAAAATCCACTTTTGGCCTCCTCTCTGCCTGAAACGCACTTTAAGAGCATAAAAAATTGAAAATGCCAGTAAAGTGCTGAAAGTTGCAGATATTCATGAAAATGACATCAGACTGTGAAATCAACTATCCTGAGCCACTTTTCTGAAGAAAATCTTTGAAACTATGTGGATTTCACAAAATCCACTTTTGGCCTCCTCTCTGCCTGAAACGCACTTTAAGAGCATAAAAATTTGAAAATGCCAGTAAAGTGCTGAAAGTTGCAGATATTCATGAAAATGACATCAGACTGTGAAATCAACTATCCTGAGCCACTTTTCTGAAGAAAATCTTTGAAACTATGTGGATTTCACAAAATCCACTTTTGGCCTCCTCTCTGCCTGAAACGCACTTTAAGAGCATAAAAATTGAAAATGCCAGTAAAGTGCTGAAAGTTGCAGATATTCATGAAAATGACATCAGACTGTGAAATCAACTATCCTGAGCCACTTTTCTGAAGAAAATCTTTGAAACTATGTGGATTTCACAAAATCCACTTTTGGCCTCCTCTCTGCCTGAAACGCACTTTAAGAGCATAAAAAATTGAAAATGCCAGTAAAGTGCTGAAAGTTGCAGATATTCATGAAAATGACATCAGACTGTGAAATCAACTATCCTGAGCCACTTTTCTGAAGAAAATCTTTGAAACTATGTGGATTTCACAAAATCCACTTTTGGCCTCCTCTCTGCCTGAAACGCACTTTAAGAGCATAAAAATTGAAAATGCCAGTAAAGTGCTGAAAGTTGCAGATATTCATGAAAATGACATCAGACTGTGAAATCAACTATCCTGAGCCACTTTTCTGAAGAAAATCTTTGAAACTATGTGGATTTCACAAAATCCACTTTTGGCCTCCTCTCTGCCTGAAACGCACTTTAAGAGCATAAAAATTTGAAAATGCCAGTAAAGTGCTGAAAGTTGCAGATATTCATGAAAATGACATCAGACTGTGAAATCAACTATCCTGAGCCACTTTTCTGAAGAAAATCTTTGAAACTATGTGGATTTCACAAAATCCACTTTTGGCCTCCTCTCTGCCTGAAACGCACTTTAAGAGCATAAAAATTTGAAAATGCCAGTAAAGTGCTGAAAGTTGCAGATATTCATGAAAATGACATCAGACTGTGAAATCAACTATCCTGAGCCACTTTTCTGAAGAAAATCTTTGAAACTATGTGGATTTCACAAAATCCACTTTTGGCCTCCTCTCTGCCTGAAACGCACTTTAAGAGCATAAAAATTTGAAAATGCCAGTAAAGTGCTGAAAGTTGCAGATATTCATGAAAATGACATCAGACTGTGAAATCAACTATCCTGAGCCACTTTTCTGAAGAAAATCTTTGAAACTATGTGGATTTCACAAAATCCACTTTTGGCCTCCTCTCTGCCTGAAACGCACTTTAAGAGCATAAAAAATTGAAAATGCCAGTAAAGTGCTGAAAGTTGCAGATATTCATGAAAATGACATCAGACTGTGAAATCAACTATCCTGAGCCACTTTTCTGAAGAAAATCTTTGAAACTATGTGGATTTCACAAAATCCACTTTTGGCCTCCTCTCTGCCTGAAACGCACTTTAAGAGCATAAAAATTTGAAAATGCCAGTAAAGTGCTGAAAGTTGCAGATATTCATGAAAATGACATCAGACTGTGAAATCAACTATCCTGAGCCACTTTTCTGAAGAAAATCTTTGAAACTATGTGGATTTCACAAAATCCACTTTTGGCCTCCTCTCTGCCTGAAACGCACTTTAAGAGCATAAAAATTTGAAAATGCCAGTAAAGTGCTGAAAGTTGCAGATATTCATGAAAATGACATCAGACTGTGAAATCAACTATCCTGAGCCACTTTTCTGAAGAAAATCTTTGAAACTATGTGGATTTCACAAAATCCACTTTTGGCCTCCTCTCTGCCTGAAACGCACTTTAAGAGCATAAAAAATTGAAAATGCCAGTAAAGTGCTGAAAGTTGCAGATATTCATGAAAATGACATCAGACTGTGAAATCAACTATCCTGAGCCACTTTTCTGAAGAAAATCTTTGAAACTATGTGGATTTCACAAAATCCACTTTTGGCCTCCTCTCTGCCTGAAACGCACTTTAAGAGCATAAAAATTTGAAAATGCCAGTAAAGTGCTGAAAGTTGCAGATATTCATGAAAATGACATCAGACTGTGAAATCAACTATCCTGAGCCACTTTTCTGAAGAAAATCTTTGAAACTATGTGGATTTCACAAAATCCACTTTTGGCCTCCTCTCTGCCTGAAACGCACTTTAAGAGCATAAAAAATTGAAAATGCCAGTAAAGTGCTGAAAGTTGCAGATATTCATGAAAATGACATCAGACTGTGAAATCAACTATCCTGAGCCACTTTTCTGAAGAAAATCTTTGAAACTATGTGGATTTCACAAAATCCACTTTTGGCCTCCTCTCTGCCTGAAACGCACTTTAAGAGCATAAAAATTGAAAATGCCAGTAAAGTGCTGAAAGTTGCAGATATTCATGAAAATGACATCAGACTGTGAAATCAACTATCCTGAGCCACTTTTCTGAAGAAAATCTTTGAAACTATGTGGATTTCACAAAATCCACTTTTGGCCTCCTCTCTGCCTGAAACGCACTTTAAGAGCATAAAAATTGAAAATGCCAGTAAAGTGCTGAAAGTTGCAGATATTCATGAAAATGACATCAGACTGTGAAATCAACTATCCTGAGCCACTTTTCTGAAGAAAATCTTTGAAACTATGTGGATTTCACAAAATCCACTTTTGGCCTCCTCTCTGCCTGAAACGCACTTTAAGAGCATAAAAATTTGAAAATGCCAGTAAAGTGCTGAAAGTTGCAGATATTCATGAAAATGACATCAGACTGTGAAATCAACTATCCTGAGCCACTTTTCTGAAGAAAATCTTTGAAACTATGTGGATTTCACAAAATCCACTTTTGGCCTCCTCTCTGCCTGAAACGCACTTTAAGAGCATAAAAATTTGAAAATGCCAGTAAAGTGCTGAAAGTTGCAGATATTCATGAAAATGACATCAGACTGTGAAATCAACTATCCTGAGCCACTTTTCTGAAGAAAATCTTTGAAACTATGTGGATTTCACAAAATCCACTTTTGGCCTCCTCTCTGCCTGAAACGCACTTTAAGAGCATAAAAAATTGAAAATGCCAGTAAAGTGCTGAAAGTTGCAGATATTCATGAAAATGACATCAGACTGTGAAATCAACTATCCTGAGCCACTTTTCTGAAGAAAATCTTTGAAACTATGTGGATTTCACAAAATCCACTTTTGGCCTCCTCTCTGCCTGAAACGCACTTTAAGAGCATAAAAATTTGAAAATGCCAGTAAAGTGCTGAAAGTTGCAGATATTCATGAAAATGACATCAGACTGTGAAATCAACTATCCTGAGCCACTTTTCTGAAGAAAATCTTTGAAACTATGTGGATTTCACAAAATCCACTTTTGGCCTCCTCTCTGCCTGAAACGCACTTTAAGAGCATAAAAATTTGAAAATGCCAGTAAAGTGCTGAAAGTTGCAGATATTCATGAAAATGACATCAGACTGTGAAATCAACTATCCTGAGCCACTTTTCTGAAGAAAATCTTTGAAACTATGTGGATTTCACAAAATCCACTTTTGGCCTCCTCTCTGCCTGAAACGCACTTTAAGAGCATAAAAATTTGAAAATGCCAGTAAAGTGCTGAAAGTTGCAGATATTCATGAAAATGACATCAGACTGTGAAATCAACTATCCTGAGCCACTTTTCTGAAGAAAATCTTTGAAACTATGTGGATTTCACAAAATCCACTTTTGGCCTCCTCTCTGCCTGAAACGCACTTTAAGAGCATAAAAATTTGAAAATGCCAGTAAAGTGCTGAAAGTTGCAGATATTCATGAAAATGACATCAGACTGTGAAATCAACTATCCTGAGCCACTTTTCTGAAGAAAATCTTTGAAACTATGTGGATTTCACAAAATCCACTTTTGGCCTCCTCTCTGCCTGAAACGCACTTTAAGAGCATAAAAAATTGAAAATGCCAGTAAAGTGCTGAAAGTTGCAGATATTCATGAAAATGACATCAGACTGTGAAATCAACTATCCTGAGCCACTTTTCTGAAGAAAATCTTTGAAACTATGTGGATTTCACAAAATCCACTTTTGGCCTCCTCTCTGCCTGAAACGCACTTTAAGAGCATAAAAATTGAAAATGCCAGTAAAGTGCTGAAAGTTGCAGATATTCATGAAAATGACATCAGACTGTGAAATCAACTATCCTGAGCCACTTTTCTGAAGAAAATCTTTGAAACTATGTGGATTTCACAAAATCCACTTTTGGCCTCCTCTCTGCCTGAAACGCACTTTAAGAGCATAAAAATTTGAAAATGCCAGTAAAGTGCTGAAAGTTGCAGATATTCATGAAAATGACATCAGACTGTGAAATCAACTATCCTGAGCCACTTTTCTGAAGAAAATCTTTGAAACTATGTGGATTTCACAAAATCCACTTTTGGCCTCCTCTCTGCCTGAAACGCACTTTAAGAGCATAAAAATTTGAAAATGCCAGTAAAGTGCTGAAAGTTGCAGATATTCATGAAAATGACATCAGACTGTGAAATCAACTATCCTGAGCCACTTTTCTGAAGAAAATCTTTGAAACTATGTGGATTTCACAAAATCCACTTTTGGCCTCCTCTCTGCCTGAAACGCACTTTAAGAGCATAAAAATTTGAAAATGCCAGTAAAGTGCTGAAAGTTGCAGATATTCATGAAAATGACATCAGACTGTGAAATCAACTATCCTGAGCCACTTTTCTGAAGAAAATCTTTGAAACTATGTGGATTTCACAAAATCCACTTTTGGCCTCCTCTCTGCCTGAAACGCACTTTAAGAGCATAAAAAATTGAAAATGCCAGTAAAGTGCTGAAAGTTGCAGATATTCATGAAAATGACATCAGACTGTGAAATCAACTATCCTGAGCCACTTTTCTGAAGAAAATCTTTGAAACTATGTGGATTTCACAAAATCCACTTTTGGCCTCCTCTCTGCCTGAAACGCACTTTAAGAGCATAAAAATTTGAAAATGCCAGTAAAGTGCTGAAAGTTGCAGATATTCATGAAAATGACATCAGACTGTGAAATCAACTATCCTGAGCCACTTTTCTGAAGAAAATCTTTGAAACTATGTGGATTTCACAAAATCCACTTTTGGCCTCCTCTCTGCCTGAAACGCACTTTAAGAGCATAAAAAATTGAAAATGCCAGTAAAGTGCTGAAAGTTGCAGATATTCATGAAAATGACATCAGACTGTGAAATCAACTATCCTGAGCCACTTTTCTGAAGAAAATCTTTGAAACTATGTGGATTTCACAAAATCCACTTTTGGCCTCCTCTCTGCCTGAAACGCACTTTAAGAGCATAAAAAATTGAAAATGCCAGTAAAGTGCTGAAAGTTGCAGATATTCATGAAAATGACATCAGACTGTGAAATCAACTATCCTGAGCCACTTTTCTGAAGAAAATCTTTGAAACTATGTGGATTTCACAAAATCCACTTTTGGCCTCCTCTCTGCCTGAAACGCACTTTAAGAGCATAAAAATTTGAAAATGCCAGTAAAGTGCTGAAAGTTGCAGATATTCATGAAAATGACATCAGACTGTGAAATCAACTATCCTGAGCCACTTTTCTGAAGAAAATCTTTGAAACTATGTGGATTTCACAAAATCCACTTTTGGCCTCCTCTCTGCCTGAAACGCACTTTAAGAGCATAAAAAATTGAAAATGCCAGTAAAGTGCTGAAAGTTGCAGATATTCATGAAAATGACATCAGACTGTGAAATCAACTATCCTGAGCCACTTTTCTGAAGAAAATCTTTGAAACTATGTGGATTTCACAAAATCCACTTTTGGCCTCCTCTCTGCCTGAAACGCACTTTAAGAGCATAAAAATTGAAAATGCCAGTAAAGTGCTGAAAGTTGCAGATATTCATGAAAATGACATCAGACTGTGAAATCAACTATCCTGAGCCACTTTTCTGAAGAAAATCTTTGAAACTATGTGGATTTCACAAAATCCACTTTTGGCCTCCTCTCTGCCTGAAACGCACTTTAAGAGCATAAAAATTGAAAATGCCAGTAAAGTGCTGAAAGTTGCAGATATTCATGAAAATGACATCAGACTGTGAAATCAACTATCCTGAGCCACTTTTCTGAAGAAAATCTTTGAAACTATGTGGATTTCACAAAATCCACTTTTGGCCTCCTCTCTGCCTGAAACGCACTTTAAGAGCATAAAAATTTGAAAATGCCAGTAAAGTGCTGAAAGTTGCAGATATTCATGAAAATGACATCAGACTGTGAAATCAACTATCCTGAGCCACTTTTCTGAAGAAAATCTTTGAAACTATGTGGATTTCACAAAATCCACTTTTGGCCTCCTCTCTGCCTGAAACGCACTTTAAGAGCATAAAAAATTGAAAATGCCAGTAAAGTGCTGAAAGTTGCAGATATTCATGAAAATGACATCAGACTGTGAAATCAACTATCCTGAGCCACTTTTCTGAAGAAAATCTTTGAAACTATGTGGATTTCACAAAATCCACTTTTGGCCTCCTCTCTGCCTGAAACGCACTTTAAGAGCATAAAAATTGAAAATGCCAGTAAAGTGCTGAAAGTTGCAGATATTCATGAAAATGACATCAGACTGTGAAATCAACTATCCTGAGCCACTTTTCTGAAGAAAATCTTTGAAACTATGTGGATTTCACAAAATCCACTTTTGGCCTCCTCTCTGCCTGAAACGCACTTTAAGAGCATAAAAATTGAAAATGCCAGTAAAGTGCTGAAAGTTGCAGATATTCATGAAAATGACATCAGACTGTGAAATCAACTATCCTGAGCCACTTTTCTGAAGAAAATCTTTGAAACTATGTGGATTTCACAAAATCCACTTTTGGCCTCCTCTCTGCCTGAAACGCACTTTAAGAGCATAAAAAATTGAAAATGCCAGTAAAGTGCTGAAAGTTGCAGATATTCATGAAAATGACATCAGACTGTGAAATCAACTATCCTGAGCCACTTTTCTGAAGAAAATCTTTGAAACTATGTGGATTTCACAAAATCCACTTTTGGCCTCCTCTCTGCCTGAAACGCACTTTAAGAGCATAAAAAATTGAAAATGCCAGTAAAGTGCTGAAAGTTGCAGATATTCATGAAAATGACATCAGACTGTGAAATCAACTATCCTGAGCCACTTTTCTGAAGAAAATCTTTGAAACTATGTGGATTTCACAAAATCCACTTTTGGCCTCCTCTCTGCCTGAAACGCACTTTAAGAGCATAAAAAATTGAAAATGCCAGTAAAGTGCTGAAAGTTGCAGATATTCATGAAAATGACATCAGACTGTGAAATCAACTATCCTGAGCCACTTTTCTGAAGAAAATCTTTGAAACTATGTGGATTTCACAAAATCCACTTTTGGCCTCCTCTCTGCCTGAAACGCACTTTAAGAGCATAAAAATTGAAAATGCCAGTAAAGTGCTGAAAGTTGCAGATATTCATGAAAATGACATCAGACTGTGAAATCAACTATCCTGAGCCACTTTTCTGAAGAAAATCTTTGAAACTATGTGGATTTCACAAAATCCACTTTTGGCCTCCTCTCTGCCTGAAACGCACTTTAAGAGCATAAAAATTTTGAAAATGCCAGTAAAGTGCTGAAAGTTGCAGATATTCATGAAAATGACATCAGACTGTGAAATCAACTATCCTGAGCCACTTTTCTGAAGAAAATCTTTGAAACTATGTGGATTTCACAAAATCCACTTTTGGCCTCCTCTCTGCCTGAAACGCACTTTAAGAGCATAAAAATTGAAAATGCCAGTAAAGTGCTGAAAGTTGCAGATATTCATGAAAATGACATCAGACTGTGAAATCAACTATCCTGAGCCACTTTTCTGAAGAAAATCTTTGAAACTATGTGGATTTCACAAAATCCACTTTTGGCCTCCTCTCTGCCTGAAACGCACTTTAAGAGCATAAAAATTTGAAAATGCCAGTAAAGTGCTGAAAGTTGCAGATATTCATGAAAATGACATCAGACTGTGAAATCAACTATCCTGAGCCACTTTTCTGAAGAAAATCTTTGAAACTATGTGGATTTCACAAAATCCACTTTTGGCCTCCTCTCTGCCTGAAACGCACTTTAAGAGCATAAAAATTTGAAAATGCCAGTAAAGTGCTGAAAGTTGCAGATATTCATGAAAATGACATCAGACTGTGAAATCAACTATCCTGAGCCACTTTTCTGAAGAAAATCTTTGAAACTATGTGGATTTCACAAAATCCACTTTTGGCCTCCTCTCTGCCTGAAACGCACTTTAAGAGCATAAAAAATTGAAAATGCCAGTAAAGTGCTGAAAGTTGCAGATATTCATGAAAATGACATCAGACTGTGAAATCAACTATCCTGAGCCACTTTTCTGAAGAAAATCTTTGAAACTATGTGGATTTCACAAAATCCACTTTTGGCCTCCTCTCTGCCTGAAACGCACTTTAAGAGCATAAAAAATTGAAAATGCCAGTAAAGTGCTGAAAGTTGCAGATATTCATGAAAATGACATCAGACTGTGAAATCAACTATCCTGAGCCACTTTTCTGAAGAAAATCTTTGAAACTATGTGGATTTCACAAAATCCACTTTTGGCCTCCTCTCTGCCTGAAACGCACTTTAAGAGCATAAAAAATTGAAAATGCCAGTAAAGTGCTGAAAGTTGCAGATATTCATGAAAATGACATCAGACTGTGAAATCAACTATCCTGAGCCACTTTTCTGAAGAAAATCTTTGAAACTATGTGGATTTCACAAAATCCACTTTTGGCCTCCTCTCTGCCTGAAACGCACTTTAAGAGCATAAAAATTTGAAAATGCCAGTAAAGTGCTGAAAGTTGCAGATATTCATGAAAATGACATCAGACTGTGAAATCAACTATCCTGAGCCACTTTTCTGAAGAAAATCTTTGAAACTATGTGGATTTCACAAAATCCACTTTTGGCCTCCTCTCTGCCTGAAACGCACTTTAAGAGCATAAAAAATTGAAAATGCCAGTAAAGTGCTGAAAGTTGCAGATATTCATGAAAATGACATCAGACTGTGAAATCAACTATCCTGAGCCACTTTTCTGAAGAAAATCTTTGAAACTATGTGGATTTCACAAAATCCACTTTTGGCCTCCTCTCTGCCTGAAACGCACTTTAAGAGCATAAAAATTGAAAATGCCAGTAAAGTGCTGAAAGTTGCAGATATTCATGAAAATGACATCAGACTGTGAAATCAACTATCCTGAGCCACTTTTCTGAAGAAAATCTTTGAAACTATGTGGATTTCACAAAATCCACTTTTGGCCTCCTCTCTGCCTGAAACGCACTTTAAGAGCATAAAAATTTGAAAATGCCAGTAAAGTGCTGAAAGTTGCAGATATTCATGAAAATGACATCAGACTGTGAAATCAACTATCCTGAGCCACTTTTCTGAAGAAAATCTTTGAAACTATGTGGATTTCACAAAATCCACTTTTGGCCTCCTCTCTGCCTGAAACGCACTTTAAGAGCATAAAAAATTGAAAATGCCAGTAAAGTGCTGAAAGTTGCAGATATTCATGAAAATGACATCAGACTGTGAAATCAACTATCCTGAGCCACTTTTCTGAAGAAAATCTTTGAAACTATGTGGATTTCACAAAATCCACTTTTGGCCTCCTCTCTGCCTGAAACGCACTTTAAGAGCATAAAAATTTTGAAAATGCCAGTAAAGTGCTGAAAGTTGCAGATATTCATGAAAATGACATCAGACTGTGAAATCAACTATCCTGAGCCACTTTTCTGAAGAAAATCTTTGAAACTATGTGGATTTCACAAAATCCACTTTTGGCCTCCTCTCTGCCTGAAACGCACTTTAAGAGCATAAAAATTGAAAATGCCAGTAAAGTGCTGAAAGTTGCAGATATTCATGAAAATGACATCAGACTGTGAAATCAACTATCCTGAGCCACTTTTCTGAAGAAAATCTTTGAAACTATGTGGATTTCACAAAATCCACTTTTGGCCTCCTCTCTGCCTGAAACGCACTTTAAGAGCATAAAAATTTGAAAATGCCAGTAAAGTGCTGAAAGTTGCAGATATTCATGAAAATGACATCAGACTGTGAAATCAACTATCCTGAGCCACTTTTCTGAAGAAAATCTTTGAAACTATGTGGATTTCACAAAATCCACTTTTGGCCTCCTCTCTGCCTGAAACGCACTTTAAGAGCATAAAAAATTTGAAAATGCCAGTAAAGTGCTGAAAGTTGCAGATATTCATGAAAATGACATCAGACTGTGAAATCAACTATCCTGAGCCACTTTTCTGAAGAAAATCTTTGAAACTATGTGGATTTCACAAAATCCACTTTTGGCCTCCTCTCTGCCTGAAACGCACTTTAAGAGCATAAAAAATTGAAAATGCCAGTAAAGTGCTGAAAGTTGCAGATATTCATGAAAATGACATCAGACTGTGAAATCAACTATCCTGAGCCACTTTTCTGAAGAAAATCTTTGAAACTATGTGGATTTCACAAAATCCACTTTTGGCCTCCTCTCTGCCTGAAACGCACTTTAAGAGCATAAAAATTTGAAAATGCCAGTAAAGTGCTGAAAGTTGCAGATATTCATGAAAATGACATCAGACTGTGAAATCAACTATCCTGAGCCACTTTTCTGAAGAAAATCTTTGAAACTATGTGGATTTCACAAAATCCACTTTTGGCCTCCTCTCTGCCTGAAACGCACTTTAAGAGCATAAAAATTGAAAATGCCAGTAAAGTGCTGAAAGTTGCAGATATTCATGAAAATGACATCAGACTGTGAAATCAACTATCCTGAGCCACTTTTCTGAAGAAAATCTTTGAAACTATGTGGATTTCACAAAATCCACTTTTGGCCTCCTCTCTGCCTGAAACGCACTTTAAGAGCATAAAAAATTGAAAATGCCAGTAAAGTGCTGAAAGTTGCAGATATTCATGAAAATGACATCAGACTGTGAAATCAACTATCCTGAGCCACTTTTCTGAAGAAAATCTTTGAAACTATGTGGATTTCACAAAATCCACTTTTGGCCTCCTCTCTGCCTGAAACGCACTTTAAGAGCATAAAAATTTGAAAATGCCAGTAAAGTGCTGAAAGTTGCAGATATTCATGAAAATGACATCAGACTGTGAAATCAACTATCCTGAGCCACTTTTCTGAAGAAAATCTTTGAAACTATGTGGATTTCACAAAATCCACTTTTGGCCTCCTCTCTGCCTGAAACGCACTTTAAGAGCATAAAAAATTGAAAATGCCAGTAAAGTGCTGAAAGTTGCAGATATTCATGAAAATGACATCAGACTGTGAAATCAACTATCCTGAGCCACTTTTCTGAAGAAAATCTTTGAAACTATGTGGATTTCACAAAATCCACTTTTGGCCTCCTCTCTGCCTGAAACGCACTTTAAGAGCATAAAAATTTGAAAATGCCAGTAAAGTGCTGAAAGTTGCAGATATTCATGAAAATGACATCAGACTGTGAAATCAACTATCCTGAGCCACTTTTCTGAAGAAAATCTTTGAAACTATGTGGATTTCACAAAATCCACTTTTGGCCTCCTCTCTGCCTGAAACGCACTTTAAGAGCATAAAAAATTGAAAATGCCAGTAAAGTGCTGAAAGTTGCAGATATTCATGAAAATGACATCAGACTGTGAAATCAACTATCCTGAGCCACTTTTCTGAAGAAAATCTTTGAAACTATGTGGATTTCACAAAATCCACTTTTGGCCTCCTCTCTGCCTGAAACGCACTTTAAGAGCATAAAAATTGAAAATGCCAGTAAAGTGCTGAAAGTTGCAGATATTCATGAAAATGACATCAGACTGTGAAATCAACTATCCTGAGCCACTTTTCTGAAGAAAATCTTTGAAACTATGTGGATTTCACAAAATCCACTTTTGGCCTCCTCTCTGCCTGAAACGCACTTTAAGAGCATAAAAAATTGAAAATGCCAGTAAAGTGCTGAAAGTTGCAGATATTCATGAAAATGACATCAGACTGTGAAATCAACTATCCTGAGCCACTTTTCTGAAGAAAATCTTTGAAACTATGTGGATTTCACAAAATCCACTTTTGGCCTCCTCTCTGCCTGAAACGCACTTTAAGAGCATAAAAAATTGAAAATGCCAGTAAAGTGCTGAAAGTTGCAGATATTCATGAAAATGACATCAGACTGTGAAATCAACTATCCTGAGCCACTTTTCTGAAGAAAATCTTTGAAACTATGTGGATTTCACAAAATCCACTTTTGGCCTCCTCTCTGCCTGAAACGCACTTTAAGAGCATAAAAATTTGAAAATGCCAGTAAAGTGCTGAAAGTTGCAGATATTCATGAAAATGACATCAGACTGTGAAATCAACTATCCTGAGCCACTTTTCTGAAGAAAATCTTTGAAACTATGTGGATTTCACAAAATCCACTTTTGGCCTCCTCTCTGCCTGAAACGCACTTTAAGAGCATAAAAATTTGAAAATGCCAGTAAAGTGCTGAAAGTTGCAGATATTCATGAAAATGACATCAGACTGTGAAATCAACTATCCTGAGCCACTTTTCTGAAGAAAATCTTTGAAACTATGTGGATTTCACAAAATCCACTTTTGGCCTCCTCTCTGCCTGAAACGCACTTTAAGAGCATAAAAATTTGAAAATGCCAGTAAAGTGCTGAAAGTTGCAGATATTCATGAAAATGACATCAGACTGTGAAATCAACTATCCTGAGCCACTTTTCTGAAGAAAATCTTTGAAACTATGTGGATTTCACAAAATCCACTTTTGGCCTCCTCTCTGCCTGAAACGCACTTTAAGAGCATAAAAAATTGAAAATGCCAGTAAAGTGCTGAAAGTTGCAGATATTCATGAAAATGACATCAGACTGTGAAATCAACTATCCTGAGCCACTTTTCTGAAGAAAATCTTTGAAACTATGTGGATTTCACAAAATCCACTTTTGGCCTCCTCTCTGCCTGAAACGCACTTTAAGAGCATAAAAATTTGAAAATGCCAGTAAAGTGCTGAAAGTTGCAGATATTCATGAAAATGACATCAGACTGTGAAATCAACTATCCTGAGCCACTTTTCTGAAGAAAATCTTTGAAACTATGTGGATTTCACAAAATCCACTTTTGGCCTCCTCTCTGCCTGAAACGCACTTTAAGAGCATAAAAATTTGAAAATGCCAGTAAAGTGCTGAAAGTTGCAGATATTCATGAAAATGACATCAGACTGTGAAATCAACTATCCTGAGCCACTTTTCTGAAGAAAATCTTTGAAACTATGTGGATTTCACAAAATCCACTTTTGGCCTCCTCTCTGCCTGAAACGCACTTTAAGAGCATAAAAATTTGAAAATGCCAGTAAAGTGCTGAAAGTTGCAGATATTCATGAAAATGACATCAGACTGTGAAATCAACTATCCTGAGCCACTTTTCTGAAGAAAATCTTTGAAACTATGTGGATTTCACAAAATCCACTTTTGGCCTCCTCTCTGCCTGAAACGCACTTTAAGAGCATAAAAATTGAAAATGCCAGTAAAGTGCTGAAAGTTGCAGATATTCATGAAAATGACATCAGACTGTGAAATCAACTATCCTGAGCCACTTTTCTGAAGAAAATCTTTGAAACTATGTGGATTTCACAAAATCCACTTTTGGCCTCCTCTCTGCCTGAAACGCACTTTAAGAGCATAAAAAATTGAAAATGCCAGTAAAGTGCTGAAAGTTGCAGATATTCATGAAAATGACATCAGACTGTGAAATCAACTATCCTGAGCCACTTTTCTGAAGAAAATCTTTGAAACTATGTGGATTTCACAAAATCCACTTTTGGCCTCCTCTCTGCCTGAAACGCACTTTAAGAGCATAAAAAATTTGAAAATGCCAGTAAAGTGCTGAAAGTTGCAGATATTCATGAAAATGACATCAGACTGTGAAATCAACTATCCTGAGCCACTTTTCTGAAGAAAATCTTTGAAACTATGTGGATTTCACAAAATCCACTTTTGGCCTCCTCTCTGCCTGAAACGCACTTTAAGAGCATAAAAAATTGAAAATGCCAGTAAAGTGCTGAAAGTTGCAGATATTCATGAAAATGACATCAGACTGTGAAATCAACTATCCTGAGCCACTTTTCTGAAGAAAATCTTTGAAACTATGTGGATTTCACAAAATCCACTTTTGGCCTCCTCTCTGCCTGAAACGCACTTTAAGAGCATAAAAAATTGAAAATGCCAGTAAAGTGCTGAAAGTTGCAGATATTCATGAAAATGACATCAGACTGTGAAATCAACTATCCTGAGCCACTTTTCTGAAGAAAATCTTTGAAACTATGTGGATTTCACAAAATCCACTTTTGGCCTCCTCTCTGCCTGAAACGCACTTTAAGAGCATAAAAAATTTGAAAATGCCAGTAAAGTGCTGAAAGTTGCAGATATTCATGAAAATGACATCAGACTGTGAAATCAACTATCCTGAGCCACTTTTCTGAAGAAAATCTTTGAAACTATGTGGATTTCACAAAATCCACTTTTGGCCTCCTCTCTGCCTGAAACGCACTTTAAGAGCATAAAAATTTGAAAATGCCAGTAAAGTGCTGAAAGTTGCAGATATTCATGAAAATGACATCAGACTGTGAAATCAACTATCCTGAGCCACTTTTCTGAAGAAAATCTTTGAAACTATGTGGATTTCACAAAATCCACTTTTGGCCTCCTCTCTGCCTGAAACGCACTTTAAGAGCATAAAAATTGAAAATGCCAGTAAAGTGCTGAAAGTTGCAGATATTCATGAAAATGACATCAGACTGTGAAATCAACTATCCTGAGCCACTTTTCTGAAGAAAATCTTTGAAACTATGTGGATTTCACAAAATCCACTTTTGGCCTCCTCTCTGCCTGAAACGCACTTTAAGAGCATAAAAAATTGAAAATGCCAGTAAAGTGCTGAAAGTTGCAGATATTCATGAAAATGACATCAGACTGTGAAATCAACTATCCTGAGCCACTTTTCTGAAGAAAATCTTTGAAACTATGTGGATTTCACAAAATCCACTTTTGGCCTCCTCTCTGCCTGAAACGCACTTTAAGAGCATAAAAAATTGAAAATGCCAGTAAAGTGCTGAAAGTTGCAGATATTCATGAAAATGACATCAGACTGTGAAATCAACTATCCTGAGCCACTTTTCTGAAGAAAATCTTTGAAACTATGTGGATTTCACAAAATCCACTTTTGGCCTCCTCTCTGCCTGAAACGCACTTTAAGAGCATAAAAAATTGAAAATGCCAGTAAAGTGCTGAAAGTTGCAGATATTCATGAAAATGACATCAGACTGTGAAATCAACTATCCTGAGCCACTTTTCTGAAGAAAATCTTTGAAACTATGTGGATTTCACAAAATCCACTTTTGGCCTCCTCTCTGCCTGAAACGCACTTTAAGAGCATAAAAAATTGAAAATGCCAGTAAAGTGCTGAAAGTTGCAGATATTCATGAAAATGACATCAGACTGTGAAATCAACTATCCTGAGCCACTTTTCTGAAGAAAATCTTTGAAACTATGTGGATTTCACAAAATCCACTTTTGGCCTCCTCTCTGCCTGAAACGCACTTTAAGAGCATAAAAATTTGAAAATGCCAGTAAAGTGCTGAAAGTTGCAGATATTCATGAAAATGACATCAGACTGTGAAATCAACTATCCTGAGCCACTTTTCTGAAGAAAATCTTTGAAACTATGTGGATTTCACAAAATCCACTTTTGGCCTCCTCTCTGCCTGAAACGCACTTTAAGAGCATAAAAATTTGAAAATGCCAGTAAAGTGCTGAAAGTTGCAGATATTCATGAAAATGACATCAGACTGTGAAATCAACTATCCTGAGCCACTTTTCTGAAGAAAATCTTTGAAACTATGTGGATTTCACAAAATCCACTTTTGGCCTCCTCTCTGCCTGAAACGCACTTTAAGAGCATAAAAATTTGAAAATGCCAGTAAAGTGCTGAAAGTTGCAGATATTCATGAAAATGACATCAGACTGTGAAATCAACTATCCTGAGCCACTTTTCTGAAGAAAATCTTTGAAACTATGTGGATTTCACAAAATCCACTTTTGGCCTCCTCTCTGCCTGAAACGCACTTTAAGAGCATAAAAATTTGAAAATGCCAGTAAAGTGCTGAAAGTTGCAGATATTCATGAAAATGACATCAGACTGTGAAATCAACTATCCTGAGCCACTTTTCTGAAGAAAATCTTTGAAACTATGTGGATTTCACAAAATCCACTTTTGGCCTCCTCTCTGCCTGAAACGCACTTTAAGAGCATAAAAAATTGAAAATGCCAGTAAAGTGCTGAAAGTTGCAGATATTCATGAAAATGACATCAGACTGTGAAATCAACTATCCTGAGCCACTTTTCTGAAGAAAATCTTTGAAACTATGTGGATTTCACAAAATCCACTTTTGGCCTCCTCTCTGCCTGAAACGCACTTTAAGAGCATAAAAAATTGAAAATGCCAGTAAAGTGCTGAAAGTTGCAGATATTCATGAAAATGACATCAGACTGTGAAATCAACTATCCTGAGCCACTTTTCTGAAGAAAATCTTTGAAACTATGTGGATTTCACAAAATCCACTTTTGGCCTCCTCTCTGCCTGAAACGCACTTTAAGAGCATAAAAATTTGAAAATGCCAGTAAAGTGCTGAAAGTTGCAGATATTCATGAAAATGACATCAGACTGTGAAATCAACTATCCTGAGCCACTTTTCTGAAGAAAATCTTTGAAACTATGTGGATTTCACAAAATCCACTTTTGGCCTCCTCTCTGCCTGAAACGCACTTTAAGAGCATAAAAATTGAAAATGCCAGTAAAGTGCTGAAAGTTGCAGATATTCATGAAAATGACATCAGACTGTGAAATCAACTATCCTGAGCCACTTTTCTGAAGAAAATCTTTGAAACTATGTGGATTTCACAAAATCCACTTTTGGCCTCCTCTCTGCCTGAAACGCACTTTAAGAGCATAAAAAATTGAAAATGCCAGTAAAGTGCTGAAAGTTGCAGATATTCATGAAAATGACATCAGACTGTGAAATCAACTATCCTGAGCCACTTTTCTGAAGAAAATCTTTGAAACTATGTGGATTTCACAAAATCCACTTTTGGCCTCCTCTCTGCCTGAAACGCACTTTAAGAGCATAAAAAATTTGAAAATGCCAGTAAAGTGCTGAAAGTTGCAGATATTCATGAAAATGACATCAGACTGTGAAATCAACTATCCTGAGCCACTTTTCTGAAGAAAATCTTTGAAACTATGTGGATTTCACAAAATCCACTTTTGGCCTCCTCTCTGCCTGAAACGCACTTTAAGAGCATAAAAAATTGAAAATGCCAGTAAAGTGCTGAAAGTTGCAGATATTCATGAAAATGACATCAGACTGTGAAATCAACTATCCTGAGCCACTTTTCTGAAGAAAATCTTTGAAACTATGTGGATTTCACAAAATCCACTTTTGGCCTCCTCTCTGCCTGAAACGCACTTTAAGAGCATAAAAAATTTGAAAATGCCAGTAAAGTGCTGAAAGTTGCAGATATTCATGAAAATGACATCAGACTGTGAAATCAACTATCCTGAGCCACTTTTCTGAAGAAAATCTTTGAAACTATGTGGATTTCACAAAATCCACTTTTGGCCTCCTCTCTGCCTGAAACGCACTTTAAGAGCATAAAAAATTGAAAATGCCAGTAAAGTGCTGAAAGTTGCAGATATTCATGAAAATGACATCAGACTGTGAAATCAACTATCCTGAGCCACTTTTCTGAAGAAAATCTTTGAAACTATGTGGATTTCACAAAATCCACTTTTGGCCTCCTCTCTGCCTGAAACGCACTTTAAGAGCATAAAAAATTTGAAAATGCCAGTAAAGTGCTGAAAGTTGCAGATATTCATGAAAATGACATCAGACTGTGAAATCAACTATCCTGAGCCACTTTTCTGAAGAAAATCTTTGAAACTATGTGGATTTCACAAAATCCACTTTTGGCCTCCTCTCTGCCTGAAACGCACTTTAAGAGCATAAAAAATTGAAAATGCCAGTAAAGTGCTGAAAGTTGCAGATATTCATGAAAATGACATCAGACTGTGAAATCAACTATCCTGAGCCACTTTTCTGAAGAAAATCTTTGAAACTATGTGGATTTCACAAAATCCACTTTTGGCCTCCTCTCTGCCTGAAACGCACTTTAACCTTCCTCCTGTGTTAGCTTTCTGTTACCATCTCTTATGTTAACGGGTCGGTTTTGACCCGTGTCTTAAATCAGCTGTAAAATACACTAAAAACAATTATCTATCATCCAATTTGTTTCTCATCTCTTGGTTACCTTGTTAGGCTTCCTTATCCATGAAAATATTGGTTTTAATATTTTTGGTGTGGGCCTCTGGGCCTTTTCTTTGTCAGTATACCCCTCGATTTCAATTTAAAAAATGGTGAAATGAACCTCAAGAGAATCATATAAATAAATAAAGGGTTGTTGTGTTACCTGACTATTATTGAGGGGTATTAGAACACATCTCTTAAATAAATTTGTTTTATTTATTTTTTAATTTTAATATTATTAACTATAGTAACATCTATGGTGTTAGGGTCGGCACCGACCCGTTTTAGGTTTTAAATGCATAAAAGAACCACATAAATTGGTTTATTTGCATCAAGGCTTTATGACTTTGTCAGGAACCTCTATTTCAACAAAATAAAACAAAAACATTTTGTTTCACTAAATTATAAAATGCTCTGGTTGAAATTATGACCTTTGTGTTGTTAGGGTCGGTTTCGACCCGGTTATAAAAATTTTCACCAAAAATATGATCCAGAGCTTGTCTCACTGAAAATCTTCTTTCCATTTTTGCATGCTGCAAATTGGAAATGTGCACTCTGCAAGTCACCAACTCTATACTGAATTGACCTCACATGTCTGGACATGTCTGGACATGCCCGTCTTTGTTTTGTTTTTGTGCAGGTATACTGGATAACAATGCAAAATGAGAATCCCCTAAAGCTCACATGATTGGGAGAGGAGCTGGCTGTCACTGTGTTGGCTGACAGTGCACTTATGATTTCAGTTTTGGCTCTAATTATTGCTTTATAATCTTATTTTTATAACCGGGTCGAAACCGACCCTAACAACACAAAGGTCATAATTTCAACCAGAGCATTTTATAATTTAGTGAAACAAAATGTTTTTGTTTTATTTTGTTGAAATAGAGGTTCCTGACAAAGTCATAAAGCCTTGATGCAAATAAACCAATTTATGTGGTTCTTTTATGCATTTAAAACCTAAAACGGGTCGGTGCCGACCCTAACACAAGAGGAAGGTTAAGAGCATAAAAATTTGAAAATGCCAGTAAAGTGCTGAAAGTTGCAGATATTCATGAAAATGACATCAGACTGTGAAATCAACTATCCTGAGCCACTTTTCTGAAGAAAATCTTTGAAACTATGTGGATTTCACAAAATCCACTTTTGGCCTCCTCTCTGCCTGAAACGCACTTTAAGAGCATAAAAAATTGAAAATGCCAGTA
This sequence comes from Ophthalmolycus amberensis, assembly GCA_024529925.1. NCBI lineage: Eukaryota > Metazoa > Chordata > Actinopteri > Perciformes > Zoarcidae > Ophthalmolycus > Ophthalmolycus amberensis. The sequence goes on from JAFEUB010000373.1 coordinate 63,724, forward strand.
AAGTGCTGAAAGTTGCAGATATTCATGAAAATGACATCAGACTGTGAAATCAACTATCCTGAGCCACTTTTCTGAAGAAAATCTTTGAAACTATGTGGATTTCACAAAATCCACTTTTGGCCTCCTCTCTGCCTGAAACGCACTTTAAGAGCATAAAAAATTGAAAATGCCAGTAAAGTGCTGAAAGTTGCAGATATTCATGAAAATGACATCAGACTGTGAAATCAACTATCCTGAGCCACTTTTCTGAAGAAAATCTTTGAAACTATGTGGATTTCACAAAATCCACTTTTGGCCTCCTCTCTGCCTGAAACGCACTTTAAGAGCATAAAAAATTGAAAATGCCAGTAAAGTGCTGAAAGTTGCAGATATTCATGAAAATGACATCAGACTGTGAAATCAACTATCCTGAGCCACTTTTCTGAAGAAAATCTTTGAAACTATGTGGATTTCACAAAATCCACTTTTGGCCTCCTCTCTGCCTGAAACGCACTTTAAGAGCATAAAAAATTTGAAAATGCCAGTAAAGTGCTGAAAGTTGCAGATATTCATGAAAATGACATCAGACTGTGAAATCAACTATCCTGAGCCACTTTTCTGAAGAAAATCTTTGAAACTATGTGGATTTCACAAAATCCACTTTTGGCCTCCTCTCTGCCTGAAACGCACTTTAAGAGCATAAAAAATTTGAAAATGCCAGTAAAGTGCTGAAAGTTGCAGATATTCATGAAAATGACATCAGACTGTGAAATCAACTATCCTGAGCCACTTTTCTGAAGAAAATCTTTGAAACTATGTGGATTTCACAAAATCCACTTTTGGCCTCCTCTCTGCCTGAAACGCACTTTAAGAGCATAAAAAATTTGAAAATGCCAGTAAAGTGCTGAAAGTTGCAGATATTCATGAAAATGACATCAGACTGTGAAATCAACTATCCTGAGCCACTTTTCTGAAGAAAATCTTTGAAACTATGTGGATTTCACAAAATCCACTTTTGGCCTCCTCTCTGCCTGAAACGCACTTTAAGAGCATAAAAAATTGAAAATGCCAGTAAAGTGCTGAAAGTTGCAGATATTCATGAAAATGACATCAGACTGTGAAATCAACTATCCTGAGCCACTTTTCTGAAGAAAATCTTTGAAACTATGTGGATTTCACAAAATCCACTTTTGGCCTCCTCTCTGCCTGAAACGCACTTTAAGAGCATAAAAAATTGAAAATGCCAGTAAAGTGCTGAAAGTTGCAGATATTCATGAAAATGACATCAGACTGTGAAATCAACTATCCTGAGCCACTTTTCTGAAGAAAATCTTTGAAACTATGTGGATTTCACAAAATCCACTTTTGGCCTCCTCTCTGCCTGAAACGCACTTTAAGAGCATAAAAAATTGAAAATGCCAGTAAAGTGCTGAAAGTTGCAGATATTCATGAAAATGACATCAGACTGTGAAATCAACTATCCTGAGCCACTTTTCTGAAGAAAATCTTTGAAACTATGTGGATTTCACAAAATCCACTTTTGGCCTCCTCTCTGCCTGAAACGCACTTTAAGAGCATAAAAAATTGAAAATGCCAGTAAAGTGCTGAAAGTTGCAGATATTCATGAAAATGACATCAGACTGTGAAATCAACTATCCTGAGCCACTTTTCTGAAGAAAATCTTTGAAACTATGTGGATTTCACAAAATCCACTTTTGGCCTCCTCTCTGCCTGAAACGCACTTTAAGAGCATAAAAAATTGAAAATGCCAGTAAAGTGCTGAAAGTTGCAGATATTCATGAAAATGACATCAGACTGTGAAATCAACTATCCTGAGCCACTTTTCTGAAGAAAATCTTTGAAACTATGTGGATTTCACAAAATCCACTTTTGGCCTCCTCTCTGCCTGAAACGCACTTTAAGAGCATAAAAAATTTGAAAATGCCAGTAAAGTGCTGAAAGTTGCAGATATTCATGAAAATGACATCAGACTGTGAAATCAACTATCCTGAGCCACTTTTCTGAAGAAAATCTTTGAAACTATGTGGATTTCACAAAATCCACTTTTGGCCTCCTCTCTGCCTGAAACGCACTTTAAGAGCATAAAAAATTGAAAATGCCAGTAAAGTGCTGAAAGTTGCAGATATTCATGAAAATGACATCAGACTGTGAAATCAACTATCCTGAGCCACTTTTCTGAAGAAAATCTTTGAAACTATGTGGATTTCACAAAATCCACTTTTGGCCTCCTCTCTGCCTGAAACGCACTTTAAGAGCATAAAAATTTGAAAATGCCAGTAAAGTGCTGAAAGTTGCAGATATTCATGAAAATGACATCAGACTGTGAAATCAACTATCCTGAGCCACTTTTCTGAAGAAAATCTTTGAAACTATGTGGATTTCACAAAATCCACTTTTGGCCTCCTCTCTGCCTGAAACGCACTTTAAGAGCATAAAAAATTTGAAAATGCCAGTAAAGTGCTGAAAGTTGCAGATATTCATGAAAATGACATCAGACTGTGAAATCAACTATCCTGAGCCACTTTTCTGAAGAAAATCTTTGAAACTATGTGGATTTCACAAAATCCACTTTTGGCCTCCTCTCTGCCTGAAACGCACTTTAAGAGCATAAAAAATTGAAAATGCCAGTAAAGTGCTGAAAGTTGCAGATATTCATGAAAATGACATCAGACTGTGAAATCAACTATCCTGAGCCACTTTTCTGAAGAAAATCTTTGAAACTATGTGGATTTCACAAAATCCACTTTTGGCCTCCTCTCTGCCTGAAACGCACTTTAAGAGCATAAAAAATTTGAAAATGCCAGTAAAGTGCTGAAAGTTGCAGATATTCATGAAAATGACATCAGACTGTGAAATCAACTATCCTGAGCCACTTTTCTGAAGAAAATCTTTGAAACTATGTGGATTTCACAAAATCCACTTTTGGCCTCCTCTCTGCCTGAAACGCACTTTAAGAGCATAAAAAATTGAAAATGCCAGTAAAGTGCTGAAAGTTGCAGATATTCATGAAAATGACATCAGACTGTGAAATCAACTATCCTGAGCCACTTTTCTGAAGAAAATCTTTGAAACTATGTGGATTTCACAAAATCCACTTTTGGCCTCCTCTCTGCCTGAAACGCACTTTAAGAGCATAAAAAATTGAAAATGCCAGTAAAGTGCTGAAAGTTGCAGATATTCATGAAAATGACATCAGACTGTGAAATCAACTATCCTGAGCCACTTTTCTGAAGAAAATCTTTGAAACTATGTGGATTTCACAAAATCCACTTTTGGCCTCCTCTCTGCCTGAAACGCACTTTAAGAGCATAAAAAATTGAAAATGCCAGTAAAGTGCTGAAAGTTGCAGATATTCATGAAAATGACATCAGACTGTGAAATCAACTATCCTGAGCCACTTTTCTGAAGAAAATCTTTGAAACTATGTGGATTTCACAAAATCCACTTTTGGCCTCCTCTCTGCCTGAAACGCACTTTAAGAGCATAAAAAATTGAAAATGCCAGTAAAGTGCTGAAAGTTGCAGATATTCATGAAAATGACATCAGACTGTGAAATCAACTATCCTGAGCCACTTTTCTGAAGAAAATCTTTGAAACTATGTGGATTTCACAAAATCCACTTTTGGCCTCCTCTCTGCCTGAAACGCACTTTAAGAGCATAAAAAATTGAAAATGCCAGTAAAGTGCTGAAAGTTGCAGATATTCATGAAAATGACATCAGACTGTGAAATCAACTATCCTGAGCCACTTTTCTGAAGAAAATCTTTGAAACTATGTGGATTTCACAAAATCCACTTTTGGCCTCCTCTCTGCCTGAAACGCACTTTAAGAGCATAAAAATTTGAAAATGCCAGTAAAGTGCTGAAAGTTGCAGATATTCATGAAAATGACATCAGACTGTGAAATCAACTATCCTGAGCCACTTTTCTGAAGAAAATCTTTGAAACTATGTGGATTTCACAAAATCCACTTTTGGCCTCCTCTCTGCCTGAAACGCACTTTAAGAGCATAAAAAATTTGAAAATGCCAGTAAAGTGCTGAAAGTTGCAGATATTCATGAAAATGACATCAGACTGTGAAATCAACTATCCTGAGCCACTTTTCTGAAGAAAATCTTTGAAACTATGTGGATTTCACAAAATCCACTTTTGGCCTCCTCTCTGCCTGAAACGCACTTTAAGAGCATAAAAAATTGAAAATGCCAGTAAAGTGCTGAAAGTTGCAGATATTCATGAAAATGACATCAGACTGTGAAATCAACTATCCTGAGCCACTTTTCTGAAGAAAATCTTTGAAACTATGTGGATTTCACAAAATCCACTTTTGGCCTCCTCTCTGCCTGAAACGCACTTTAAGAGCATAAAAATTGAAAATGCCAGTAAAGTGCTGAAAGTTGCAGATATTCATGAAAATGACATCAGACTGTGAAATCAACTATCCTGAGCCACTTTTCTGAAGAAAATCTTTGAAACTATGTGGATTTCACAAAATCCACTTTTGGCCTCCTCTCTGCCTGAAACGCACTTTAAGAGCATAAAAATTTGAAAATGCCAGTAAAGTGCTGAAAGTTGCAGATATTCATGAAAATGACATCAGACTGTGAAATCAACTATCCTGAGCCACTTTTCTGAAGAAAATCTTTGAAACTATGTGGATTTCACAAAATCCACTTTTGGCCTCCTCTCTGCCTGAAACGCACTTTAAGAGCATAAAAATTGAAAATGCCAGTAAAGTGCTGAAAGTTGCAGATATTCATGAAAATGACATCAGACTGTGAAATCAACTATCCTGAGCCACTTTTCTGAAGAAAATCTTTGAAACTATGTGGATTTCACAAAATCCACTTTTGGCCTCCTCTCTGCCTGAAACGCACTTTAAGAGCATAAAAATTGAAAATGCCAGTAAAGTGCTGAAAGTTGCAGATATTCATGAAAATGACATCAGACTGTGAAATCAACTATCCTGAGCCACTTTAAGAAACTTTTTGTGGAAAAAATCCACTTTTGGCCTCCTCTCTGCCTGAAACGCACTTTAAGAGCATAAAAAATTGAAAATGCCAGTAAAGTGCTGAAAGTTGCAGATATTCATGAAAATGACATCAGACTGTGAAATCAACTATCCTGAGCCACTTTTCTGAAGAAAATCTTTGAAACTATGTGGATTTCACAAAATCCACTTTTGGCCTCCTCTCTGCCTGAAACGCACTTTAAGAGCATAAAAAATTGAAAATGCCAGTAAAGTGCTGAAAGTTGCAGATATTCATGAAAATGACATCAGACTGTGAAATCAACTATCCTGAGCCACTTTTCTGAAGAAAATCTTTGAAACTATGTGGATTTCACAAAATCCACTTTTGGCCTCCTCTCTGCCTGAAACGCACTTTAAGAGCATAAAAAATTGAAAATGCCAGTAAAGTGCTGAAAGTTGCAGATATTCATGAAAATGACATCAGACTGTGAAATCAACTATCCTGAGCCACTTTTCTGAAGAAAATCTTTGAAACTATGTGGATTTCACAAAATCCACTTTTGGCCTCCTCTCTGCCTGAAACGCACTTTAAGAGCATAAAAAATTGAAAATGCCAGTAAAGTGCTGAAAGTTGCAGATATTCATGAAAATGACATCAGACTGTGAAATCAACTATCCTGAGCCACTTTTCTGAAGAAAATCTTTGAAACTATGTGGATTTCACAAAATCCACTTTTGGCCTCCTCTCTGCCTGAAACGCACTTTAAGAGCATAAAAATTGAAAATGCCAGTAAAGTGCTGAAAGTTGCAGATATTCATGAAAATGACATCAGACTGTGAAATCAACTATCCTGAGCCACTTTTCTGAAGAAAATCTTTGAAACTATGTGGATTTCACAAAATCCACTTTTGGCCTCCTCTCTGCCTGAAACGCACTTTAAGAGCATAAAAAATTGAAAATGCCAGTAAAGTGCTGAAAGTTGCAGATATTCATGAAAATGACATCAGACTGTGAAATCAACTATCCTGAGCCACTTTTCTGAAGAAAATCTTTGAAACTATGTGGATTTCACAAAATCCACTTTTGGCCTCCTCTCTGCCTGAAACGCACTTTAAGAGCATAAAAATTGAAAATGCCAGTAAAGTGCTGAAAGTTGCAGATATTCATGAAAATGACATCAGACTGTGAAATCAACTATCCTGAGCCACTTTTCTGAAGAAAATCTTTGAAACTATGTGGATTTCACAAAATCCACTTTTGGCCTCCTCTCTGCCTGAAACGCACTTTAAGAGCATAAAAAATTGAAAATGCCAGTAAAGTGCTGAAAGTTGCAGATATTCATGAAAATGACATCAGACTGTGAAATCAACTATCCTGAGCCACTTTTCTGAAGAAAATCTTTGAAACTATGTGGATTTCACAAAATCCACTTTTGGCCTCCTCTCTGCCTGAAACGCACTTTAAGAGCATAAAAAATTGAAAATGCCAGTAAAGTGCTGAAAGTTGCAGATATTCATGAAAATGACATCAGACTGTGAAATCAACTATCCTGAGCCACTTTTCTGAAGAAAATCTTTGAAACTATGTGGATTTCACAAAATCCACTTTTGGCCTCCTCTCTGCCTGAAACGCACTTTAAGAGCATAAAAATTTTGAAAATGCCAGTAAAGTGCTGAAAGTTGCAGATATTCATGAAAATGACATCAGACTGTGAAATCAACTATCCTGAGCCACTTTTCTGAAGAAAATCTTTGAAACTATGTGGATTTCACAAAATCCACTTTTGGCCTCCTCTCTGCCTGAAACGCACTTTAAGAGCATAAAAAATTGAAAATGCCAGTAAAGTGCTGAAAGTTGCAGATATTCATGAAAATGACATCAGACTGTGAAATCAACTATCCTGAGCCACTTTTCTGAAGAAAATCTTTGAAACTATGTGGATTTCACAAAATCCACTTTTGGCCTCCTCTCTGCCTGAAACGCACTTTAAGAGCATAAAAAATTGAAAATGCCAGTAAAGTGCTGAAAGTTGCAGATATTCATGAAAATGACATCAGACTGTGAAATCAACTATCCTGAGCCACTTTTCTGAAGAAAATCTTTGAAACTATGTGGATTTCACAAAATCCACTTTTGGCCTCCTCTCTGCCTGAAACGCACTTTAAGAGCATAAAAATTGAAAATGCCAGTAAAGTGCTGAAAGTTGCAGATATTCATGAAAATGACATCAGACTGTGAAATCAACTATCCTGAGCCACTTTTCTGAAGAAAATCTTTGAAACTATGTGGATTTCACAAAATCCACTTTTGGCCTCCTCTCTGCCTGAAACGCACTTTAAGAGCATAAAAATTTTGAAAATGCCAGTAAAGTGCTGAAAGTTGCAGATATTCATGAAAATGACATCAGACTGTGAAATCAACTATCCTGAGCCACTTTTCTGAAGAAAATCTTTGAAACTATGTGGATTTCACAAAATCCACTTTTGGCCTCCTCTCTGCCTGAAACGCACTTTAAGCTACCTCCTGTGTTGCTTTCTGAAACCATCTCTTATGTAAAGTGTCGGTTTTGAAAGTTGTCTTAAATCATGCTGTAAAATGACACTAAAAACAATTATCTATCATCCAATTTGTTTCTCATCTCTTGTTACCTTGAAGATTCCTTATCCATGAAAATATTGGTTTTAATATTTTGGTGTGGGCCTCTGGGCCTTTTCTTTGTCAGAAACCCCTCGATTTCAATTTAAAAAATGGTGAAA
>JAFEUB010000375.1:0-35000 GCA_024529925.1 Ophthalmolycus amberensis
CCATAGGGACAGCCTCGTCGCAGCCGCGGTGACGCATTCGGTCTCCAAACGGAGCCTCCCGCTGGATTGGGACACAGCTGGCACATAGAATGGCATGACGTCACACAAAGATCAGAGACGCAATGATTCGTCAAGATCAAAGGCAAAGCGTTCCAAATGACGTCAGTTCAGGAACAGACTATAGAATGCCATGACGTCATCAGTTGTCCAGATAAAAGGCAAAGAAACTCTATACCCCACTTTACTTCTCCAAACAGTTATTACAGACTTTCAAGAGACACCAGTAGACCTACAATGGAAGGAAGAGAGATAAATATGTATCAGGCCCAAATTGATGACCTTGAGCAGCGTATGAAGCAGTTTTCAAGAGAAGGCTAAGCATGACAATCATGTAAAGTCAGGCGAAATTTTTGTTCTTGAGCGGCTTCTAAAGGAGGCTAAGAATGACAATATTTACAATTTACAAAGGCGTCTCGAGAAGGTCCAGCATGACAATGATGTCAAGTCGGATGAAATTGATGACCTTGGGCAGCGTCTAAACGCGTTGCAGCGTGACAGTGATCTCAAGTCGGACAAAATTGATGACCTTGGGCAGCGTCTAAACGCGTTGCAGCGTGACAGTGATCTCAAGTCGGACAAAATTGATGACCTTGGGCAGCGTCTAAAGGCCGTCGAACGTGACAGTGCTCTCAAGTCGGACGAAATTAATAACCTTGGGCAGCTTCTACATGAGAAGAAATGTGACAATGATTTCAAGTCGCAAACAATTATTGACCTTGAATATCGTCTAAAGGCAATCCAGAATGATTATGATGTCGAGTGGGACGAGCTGCCGGCTCCAGCTGCTGAGACCAGGAGTTGGTGGTTTCGCTGTGCCAAAGGTCTACTGACAGCAGGATTGTTTGTTGGTGGCGTTGTCGCCAGAGTGGGATTATTACCATACTCTAATTTGTGACTGGATAGTGCAACCCACAAGTGATGAAATTGTGATTAGCACAAAGATAACATGTTGTGAGTGTGATGCCCACCAATGTGTTGTCACATGTGTGTTATGTATTTTGTTTTCATTGTACTGTACTCCAGAGGAAGCTAGAGGGACGTGAAGAGCGAAGCAGGATGTGAAATCCTACTGTTCGAGTGACTGCGTTCAGGAGAGAACTGCAAGGCTAATAACTTTTAGCATTTTAAGACCATCCTACAGTTATAGATTCTGTTATCCTTCATTTTCGAGAACATTTAATGTGCGTGTACTGCACCGAAAATAATGTTTATTTTCGTTGTTCAGTGCTGTATGGAATTGGTGTCCATCTGCACTACATGTGCATTTGATCTAGCACAAAGATAACATGTTGTGAGTGTGATGCAAACCAATGGTGTTGTCACATGTGTGTTATGTATTTTGTTTTCATGAACAGCCAATATGTTTTAAAAGCAGCGCACTTGTTTATTCCAGCAATCGTTTTATAAGTGACTGACCTCGTGGGAACAATGATGTTGCCACTAAAGCCACTAAGGCACTGTACTCCAGAGGAAGCTAGAGGGACTTGAAGAGCCAAGCAGGATGTGAAATCCTACTTTTCGAGTGACTGCGTTCAGGAGAGAACTGCAAGGCTAATAACGTTTAGCATTTTAAGACTCTGGAGTCTTTTCAGCAGGATGCTGCTGATTTGGATTCCCTCGCTGAAGAGCTCCGTGGAGTCGAAGTGGATTTAAATCGTCTCCGGGACATGAGTTGGCTGGACTGATCACTGTAATGTGTTGATTGACTCATATAGACTACTATATGACTACTATATGAGACATTATATTCAGTGTCAGATTGCATGAGAGGAAGATCGTGTGATGAAGAGTGCCAGTCATGCGCACTGAGAAAACGTATTTTCTTTGGAAACAGCATACTTGTTATGTGTCTGTTATAATAATAAATACTTCTAAGTCTTTAAAAAGTATGTGGAGCGGATCAAATAAAAGAAGGGAGTCCGGGTTAAGTCAGAGAGTTGGATATGTTTGGTGAGCATTGTGAGAACAGCTAACTTTGCCAAATTAGCAGACCCAAATCAGATTGCCAAATCAGCATACTGTATGATATTTTTCATCCTTCTGTAAATTACCCATCACTTCTTTTTTTTTGAGAGGCAGTTCACACATGTTGAGCTGATGCTCTGTAAAAAGAAAAGGCAGTGTAAAAAAACACATCTGTATGTAAACTATCAGTATTAAACTAAGTCTTTCATCTTGAATGCATTTCCAGTCTTAATTATCTCAAAGGTGTTATCGTTCCCAAACCTTTTAGGCCGCGCACCCCCCTTCTACATCCCGACCGGGTTCGCACACCCCCCCCCCCCTTAATGAAAAAAAAAAAAGCAACAGAGCCTATTCACTGTGTGAAAATTGGTTTGCATTTTTGTATAATACAATCTGCTTTTTTTTTCGTTTGATACGAGAGGGAGGTCAAACTGGAAGTTTGAAAACCGAAAAAAATGAACCTGTTGTAAATAAAATATATTCATTCAATGTTAAATAATATGCGCTATACTTGTAAGCTTATATTGCGGAGTTGTGAGGTCACTGTAAGTAGGTCAAATACTCCGAGCAGGGCATTCCGGCGCCTGCTCGCACGATAGAAACAGATACTGTGGCCCTGAAAAGAAACACTTGCTTAAACCACCAGATTAGGGCGGAAACGCCATCTTAGAACAAGGAGTAGAGTTCTCTTTATCTATTCACAGAGACTTCGAAATAGCTTAGAATTGCACCCTTTCCGGCACCTCGAGTGTTAACAACATGCACCCACACACTGATGATCCAGAGAAGGCGGTTCCAGGACGTGAGCCAGTGTGGGTGAAGATGCCCAGTGCTCCTACCAGGCTGCTGTTCTGCTAAACACAGCTCCGCCTGCAACTTTGCTTTTGACCAATAGGCTTCCATCAGAAGAACCTATAACACGCATGCGCGCTCTGTGTTAGCGCCTTTTACATTTTGCCTGCTCCTAATGAGTAGAGATTAGGCCACGTGCACGTTTAAATGCCTGGCATAATACTTCTGTCACAAATAAATGTTATTGCTTGAATTGAGCTAAACGCCTCGATCTCAGTCTGTTCACTCCGAGTTTCACCACGACACTGTGAAATTGAGAAAACAAAGTAACTTATGTACAACAGTGATTCTAAGCTGAGGGGAAATGATTAAATGATATTGCTAACTCTGATTGTTTGTGTCATTGTTTTTTTGTTTTTTTAACAAGAGTCCAGCAAATTAAAGAGCAACTTAAGTGTTTACACCTGAAAGGCATTTCATCAGGTAAAAGGACTGTCTATATTCTAGACTCTAGATGGTAAAACCACTATTTTTCAAAACTTGCTAAAACTCTCAGAGTATCGTAAATTGTGGGGTAACGTCTAAAACCTGCTGAACACACAGATTCATTTTGCTAGTTGCCATTCATCACTGAATACAACTCAAACAGTCCAATGTGTGTTGAGAACGACTGGAGCTAAACGCTGGACTTTCACCAGTCCAAGCTGAATGCTAACGTGCTAACAGCAGCATTTTACTCACTAATGGGTGATATAATAGCATCTAACATTTAGTGTTTTATACTCGGAATTTTTTTTTACAACTAAACTTTGACGTCTTTCCACATACTATATCGTGACTTTCTCATCATATAATATGGTATTTTGAACATACTATATTCTGTGAAATTCTTTTTAAACTTTTTTCGACAAACTATACTCAGATTTTTGTCAACATACTATACATACATTTTTGTTGACATTTACTATTTTTTTTTTTAACCTACTTTTAAAAACTGTTATCGTCATATACTGTATAGTTTTTTGTCAGATACTTTCCAATGACTTCATTACTTTTTTTGACATGCTATGTAAAGGACGTACATATGCATAGACAGAGACCTGATGTTTCTTCCTTTTATTCCCCGTTAAAGGTTTTATTTTGGGAGTTGTTCCTTATCCAATGCAAGTCCAAGGACAGAGGATGTCTTATGAGGCAAATTTGTGATATTGGGCAACACAAATAAAATTGAATTAAAATGCTAAAGCGCCATCTATTGGCCAAATAGCACCCAATTTGTCATGGTCACCTAAGAATCATATTTACATATGTCCACCAAATGTAGTTTTAACAGCAAAATGCGTTCAGGAGGTAGAACTCCTTTTGTAGTATTTGTAATTGCAAACTTTGAGGGCCAGCTTTAGCTAAACTGTATAGAGCAAAAATAAAAAACTGCACCTGCTCGGTACAGATGTTCTGTACCATATCTAGTGACTATGCAGAAAAAGCATCTAGTGCAACATTTGTATGGCATACTATACTATCACATTTGGCATACCACACTAACTTTTTATAACAAACCATACTATGACTTTGTTATGACAAACTATAACATGACATTTTTATGGCAGACTGACTTTAATGACATTGTTATGGCATATTATACATACTATACATCTTATACTGTAACATGTTTAATGACATACCATACTAAGACTTTTTCTGACATTCATATCACACGATAGTATGACTTTATAACATTTCTATAATATACTCTTATGACTGTCATTTCTGTGACATACTATGCTATGACTTTTTTTTAATGGCATACCATCCTTTTGACTTTTTTCCTTGACATCACAAAACCTATTTATTCCTGTGACATATATTATCTTCTCCGTCCATTGACATGTAAGCATCGTCCATTTGTCGCTCCTCTTGACCTCTTATCCTGTGAGTTAACAGTTCCATATCATATATTTCTTTCACATGTTTCTGTCATCCATCTTGCGTTGGTGTCTCTGCCTCGTACCATCTCTTCGTAACGGCCTTACGAGCTGCAAACAAGACTTTCAACATCAGCCTTCTCTTAACACAGTATCTCCTTTATTATACATGACTGAAGTACAGTCGGCTACCACATGTGGCCCTTGGTATACAATGGTATACATGTGGCCCTTGGTATACAGCGCAGCATTTTGATTATAATCACATGAACAGTACCCCAAAACTAAGATTTTAGGACAAAGCCAAAATACATGTGAATGATTTATTGCCCTATAGCTTCTCCAACATGGTTTTGCTACAGACAAGAAATGACTCATAATTTGGGGTGTTGAAAATAATCTAATACAGTATGTGAAGATGTTGAAGACTGTTGACTGTTGAAGACTGTTGTGTTAACATGTGTTTCCTCTTCTCTCCAGGTGCTGATATAAAATGTATGTCACAGGCTATACATCGAAGTAGTCTGAGCTCTTTCTGTAATATATTCCTTTGTAGTAGATTAAACCACAACTCTAGTTTAAGTCAAGTAACAGTATATAGTGTCAACGATGTTGAATTTCCTCCTTGTACAGATCATATTTTCTGTGTTACCGATGCTTGTCATTCTTGCACTATTAAAATAAAAAGAAGATAATTGTATTGTATTTGTACTGACTAAACATGCACATCTGTATATTCCTTCCAGAAGAGGTAACTGAGATGAATTAATCTGGCATCATAGTAGAGTCTACTTCAGGCGAGGGTTGACACACTTCTAATGAACAAAAGTACTAATTAAAATCTTCTTACAATCTCAAGATTTCTGAAGGCCTACTGTCACTGACCTATAGTTCCAAGACGAACACAATCAGAGTTTGTTACTCCACATTTGTTGGATCCCAAGCCACACGTCTTCTAGGGGTGTCACGGATCACAAACCTCACGGTTCGGTTCGGATCACGGTTCAGGAGTCACGGTTCGGATCATTTTTCGGATCAACAAAGAAAAGGGGAGGAGACAAACATAACTTTGCTTTCCATTTATTAATTAAAGAACTTCAAGAACACTTAAAGCAAAGAACTTTGGGCTATAGTCTTACATGAAAACAAAAATATTGAAGATGTCCAATTTGAAACAAAATGAAATAAATAAATAAAAATAATACATTCAAGAATTCTGTTAAGTTTAAGTGCAACATGATATGGATCAGGATGTTGATATCCTCGTCCTTTCATCAATATTGAAAGAAAGAAACAGCTAGTGAGCTAGCTCCACTGTTTACACTGAACTGAACTGCTCAGCAACAACTTGGGTCTATGTTTACTTCCTGTCAGGTTATGTCATTCAAATACACAATAATGTTACATTACTGTGACATTATTTTCAAAAAGATGAGAATATCTCCATTGTCTGGGGAGAGGGTAGACCTTTCTGTGGTGATATTACTATTGGGCCTGTCCAGCTTCACTCTGATACTTCTGTCAGCACCTGCCCCAGGTGTGTGTGTGTGTGACTCTCACAGAGGGGGCGTGTCTACAGCACCGGACTAAGAATCACTCCGCCGTGGTGAAAGCAGTCTCTACAGTCTTTTCCTTCTCATAGAGGCCTGGAACAGCTTCACACTGAAGTGGGTGCGTGAGTGGATTTCGTAGCGTGGCTCAAGCATTTTAACCAGATTTAGAAATCCTTTGTTTTCTACACCGGAGTGTCCCCGTCGCTGACATGCCCGATGTTTTGCCGTTGTCGTGTGTCTTTCTCTTTAAATAACGCCTACATACCGTAACGCTTTGTCCACCACCGTCATCCGTCATTATACGTTACAGGGAAGACAAAATGTTCCCAAACTTGCGACGCCGCGGCTTCTGACGTTCCTCCGCTCGCCATGACTTCACCGTTAAATGCTTCTAAGCTGCTCCGTTCACGTGAACACACTACTGCTTTATATCTGTTCACTGACACTCTGCATTGATATTCGGGGACTTGCTACTTGAAAAGGAACAGCAGCAATAGAACTTTATTACACACTATGATGATTACACTGTAAAAAAAATAAATAAAAATACTCGATTGATCCGCGGTTCACGAGTGATCCGAACCGTGAGGGCTGATCCGAACGGATCACGGATCGATCCGTGATCCGTGACACCACTAATGTCTTCCATCATCCAAGCTTCCTAAAGCGGCCATGTCGGACTCCTCCAACTGGAACCCAAACACCTGTGTTTGAGAGAGCGGAGGAGGAGGAGGAGAAAGGGATAAGGGGTGGAATGAGAAAAGGAAGGGCTGTGACATTAGAGATTATGCTCTAAGTACATTACAGTCATTTAGCAGACAGCTACGGGAGCAATTTTGGGGTTAAGTGTCTTGCTCGAGGACACATCGACATGCGACTAGCGGAGCCAGGGATCGAACCGCCGATCCTCTGCTCCTTTTTCCAATTTTGTATGTTCGCTCTTTGCTGTGTTTCTCATTTGAATAAATGCATTTGTGTGGACATGCATGCTTGATTGGTTCATTAAAACATATTGAATCTTTCATCACCATTCTTTATTTATAACAGATTCTTACAATCAAGCAAAAGACTGCAATGCATTTTCAACTCACTTGACAGTTTTCTTGAATCCTCTTCTTTTTGATGGATTTCGGTATCGTGACAACTCCATTCTACGGGTAAGTAGAGAAACCATAGCATTGTAGGTCAAAATATAGATAAGTTAGGCCAATAACTGTACCCTTCAAATACAATTCCCTCCTGACGACAGTACTCCATCAGCTGATTGGGCTGTTGGAAAGGATGGCACTCCACCTGGTGGGTCATAACAACGTCAGGATACATCACAGGCAAGTTACTGCGTACTCCAACACTGATAAACAGCACCTCAGAGAGGAATACATTAAACACATAACTCTTGGAGAACACAGTTCTGTTATTGAATCATGTATTTTTCCATGTGTAAGTCACACTCAAACAAATGCAGGTAGTGGACACATGAGAACACCAGGACACACATGAGAACTCTGTCATGCTACATATTATGCAAAGTGAACATCTTCTCTTCTACATAGTTGTCCTCAGTCTCATCTGCTTAACTTGGTCATGGAGACATCAACATGTAATAGAGATGTTAAATTAACAGTGAAAACTCATCATAGCTTAATTTAACATCAGTATTCATAATTACACTTCATGTTTACTTCTCCTGATCTTTACCTCCTATAACAAGGTCCATAGGGGCATCTCAATAAATGAACATGTTATATTATATTATATAAGTGTTATTTACTGCTTTTTTCCTGTTGGAATACATGTTAAATATTTAACTGCCATGTAATAATGCGTGTTTGATACTTACATTTTTTTGCATTAAATCATACTGGACTGTTTGCTGAAATTGATAGGATGGCCCTACCTAGAACATGTTCCAACAGCCGCCACTGGAAGTAGAGTCATTTTCTCATAGACTTCTATACAATCGGCCCCCTGAAGGCCATTAGAGTTAGAGTCAGCATGCTAATTTCAGTATATATCTCTCCAACTTGGATAATAGAAGACGTCTTTGATATAACATCACACTAACGTCTTCACATTCTGTTAATAGTTCATTTTTTACATATTTTAAACTAAAATTCCGACCAAATCTTACACACTGCCCCTTTAAGACTATGTAAATATGTTAATATCAGTTATCTTTCACCTTTGGTACGACTACAACTGCTGCTGTTAGTTCTGATACTAATGGTAAAAACAGTAAGGAATGTATTATCCATGTATACACTCATTTTGGTCAAATTTACTAAAAGAACAACAGCCTACTAAATACCAACCTGTGACATGAGTTCAGCCCATTTCTTCAGTGAAGAAGAGAGATGATGTTGACACCACGGAAGGAATTTAGGCAATAATTCAGATTCCTGTCTCAGTTCCCCATTTGATGCTTCCACTCTGAATGGTGAACGTGTTATGTCCAATGATGTGACAGCGGATTGCAGGTCAGTGACAATTTGTTTCTATTAAAACATATAAGCAGGATCAGACGGACATCCTAATGTGAGGCTGCTAAAGAATATCTGGCTTCTTTGTTTTGATTTCAGTACATTGTTATATATTACTTTTAACCCCTTCCTGTTTGGACAAGTGACGAAAGAAAGGATCTTGATAAATGTGACTGATTTCCAGTGGTGTACAGTAACGAAGTAGAAATACTTCGGTACTGTACTTAAGTCGTTTTTTGGGTATCTGTACTTTACTTTACTATTTATATTTCTGTTGACTTTTACTTTTACTTCACTACATTTTGCAAAGAAAACTGATACTTTGACTCCGATACATTTCCCCTGAAACCTTCGTTACTCGCTACAAAATCAAATCTATCTTTAGAAACAAAATGAATCATGAGACCAGCGTCGGGGACTGTGGTGGAACAGAGACTGCAAGCAAGCAGGTTTGGTGAATCAGTGGTCCTAGCAGCAAGTGAAATCATTGGTTAATCACGTTAATGCGCAATTGCAAACAAGTGCTCTCAAAGCCGCGGTGTTTTGATTCCCAGTGATGCCCAGGATGCTACATGCTATAAGCTAGCGAGCGACGACATGAGTAGAATTCCACACAGGACGGGTGGGATGAGGAGGTGGATGGGTCAAACAAACACTGGTGTTTCCTCCAGGAGGCCGCAGTTTGTGCCGTGTGTGAAACGAGAAGCCAATGTTGATTTATTTGTGACGTGACTTCCGTACTCAAGCAACGCCACTTCCATAGATATTTTAGCACAAACCACAATCTTTTCCTAAACCTAACTAAGTAGTTTCATCGCCTAAACCTTAGTTGTTTCCTGTGAAGATGGAAGTTTATTTTGAAAAGACAGTATGCATGTAACAAGCCAAAACAGACTCATGTTGCTGGACTTTTGCAGGAAAAACGCACGAAAAATGAGGAGTAACTTTTCGTAAGATATCAATAAAACGGGTATGAATTTATATCATTGTATAAAGAGAGTGACATGAGAAGATCATCTCATGTCTGTAAGTTAAATCAGCTATAATCACTCTTTTAAAGTGATTAGTGACTCGTCTAAAACATTTAAAAAAGGAATAACTTCAATAGAATCATTCTATACACTGTAGCTTCTTTACATTCGATTAGAATGTAAAGAAGTTACATTCTAATACAATGTAACTTCTTTACATTCTAATTCAATGTAACTTCTTTACATTCTAATTCAATGTAACTTCTTTACATTCTAATAGAATTGTCTTTTGAAGATGAACAGGACATGTTTCAGTTTCAAGTAATGACTGGGTTGTTACTTTCGGTGCTGCTTTAGTATTGATCATGTTTTGATATTTGAGTCATGTTGTGGATGATCAGATGGAGTTATGATGGTAGCAGTCGCCAAATTGCAGATTCAGCTTGAGCAAAACCTTTGTCCATTGTGTTCAAATCAGGCCCATAGGAGTTTACAAGGCAGGTGTCCTTTCTCACAACACTGACCTGATGCATCAAGTGGATATGTTTTGCTGAACATAATATTATGCATTTGCCCTCTACATCCTCTAGTCGAATGAGCATACTTATAAACGCACTGTTACAACTCCTTCATAGTGTCATATTGCTTTTCTGAGAATTATGATGATAAGTTCATAGTAGATGCAAAAGTATACTTATGTACAATATATTATGTTGAACATTGTTGCTCCTGCATGGATCACAGCCAACCCAATTATGTTCAACACAGCTCCATGTCCTTGGTCATGGTGGCCACAGCACTTAAAAGAATAAACTTCATAATTCTCATAATTCTGACCCTTTGCTTTTTTATTAACAACATTTACTTGAACTTTTACTTTCAATACTTAAGTACATTTAATATCAGAAAATTACTTTTGATACTTAAGTACAATAAATATCAGATACTTTAAGACTTTTACTCAAGTAGTATTCAAATAGGTGACTTTTACTTTTACTCAAGTATGGCTTTTGGGTACTTTATACACCACTGCTGATTTCACTAGATATGTTATCTTGTGTAGAGTATTAAAATCCAATTTCTAAAAAAGCAGAAGTACAGATCTTTTTACAGTGCAGTTTCTTTTGTTTGAGAATGTCATAAATGTAATATAAACCACAGCCTTTACAGCAGGACAACCTGCAACCATCTTGTAAGCCATTGTTTGCTGACTTCTCTTCAAGTGTTTGTGTGTAGTTGGAGGAGCTCAACCCTGACACAGAGAGCAGAGGAGATGCGCCCTGCAGCGTGATAATTAAATAACACCAACACATTCAAAAGAACAGATAAAAGAACCCGTAACATTGGAGGTTATCAATACTTTGGTCTTTAATAGTTTAGCAACCGGGCCCGTTTAACATCCATCCCTGCCTCAGGTATCGTAGAAACGTGACGGGCTCTCTGTTTGGTTTGTCCATTCTGGGCTACTGTAGAAACAAGGCTATGCAACATTGCGGACTGCGTGAAGAGATCCTGCTCCCTATTTAATAAGAAGGGTTCTTGTTCAGGAAACATAAAGCCAATGATTTGGATCATGATCAGGTCCTTATACACTAATAATAAAATAGTTATTAATATCATATTCCATTCCAGCTAACAGATCCTACACACTGTTCCTTTGAGGAGGGTAAGGCCACTCAATAGAGTGGTGCAGGAAGGAGTCCTAAAACGCTGAGTTAGCATTTTTGCATTTGTGTTTCCCTTGTCTCGAAGTAAAAAATTTTTTTGGTTTGATGTTTTAGGATATAAAATGAACATTATATACTCTCTTGTGAATTTTGATTTTGGTTGCATCGCACCGTTGAAGGGGCAACAAATAGCATGTCCATCCGAGTGTCATGTTTCCATCTCTGCCAATCGGAGCTGGAGTCAGTGAATACCTGTGACTACTGCAGAGTAATCTGTCCTTGGAATGAATGCCGACAGTAACCTTTCCCAAGACAAAAGCCAGAAGTTAGTATGTATTTTGACTCGTGGAAAGTGGCTGCATAAGAAGCATATTCAAATGCAAATACAAACAGTAAGATCAGAAAACATAGTGATTTGATGAAATTAAATATAGAATGGAATGGTAAAAAGACCTGGGTTCCAGGTTTTGGCATGGTTATCCAGTTAGCTCAAGAAATCTGCTGTATGAAGCTCTGGATAATCAAATAACTGAACTTATGTGACTGATCATCAAACTGTCCTCCCATGTGAGTAGAGAGCACTGATGTCACAGAAGGAGCTCCTCCTTGGAGTCCTGCAGGACTTGGGGAATGAAGAGTTCATGCACTTCCAGTGGTTCCTGAAGCAGGCAGAAATCATAGAAGGCTTCCCAGCTATCTCGAAGAGCCAACTGGAAGAGGCCAACAGGCATGACACGGTGGATCAGATGGTGCAGACCTACAGCCTTCTTGGAGCTCTGCAGATCACAGTGGAAGTTCTGAGGAAGATCAGCAGAAATGATTTATTGGAGCGTTTTTCCAAAAGTGGTTCTGAACCCAACGGTAAGTCTGAGTTCATGTTATCCTTCTGCTAATGAAATTAATATTGAATATTTTATACCTTTGATTTACATAATAGGCCATTAGCTGGCACTATGCCAACGGCTGAATCATTTCCATCATAGAGCCTCTCTAATCATCCTCTCTATCTTTTTCTTTACATCTCTGCTCAGCTCCGTCAGACGATGCCGATGATGTTGGAGAGACTTCAGAGAACACAGGACCTTCTTCAAGCACAGGGAGCTCCTCACCCTCTCACACCTGGTGCTCAGGCTGAAGGTGAAGCTATTGCTGTTTACAGTTTGGCCACTAATGATTACATACCTCTTAAGAAAAAAAGTTTATTTTAATGGCAGAGGCAGCATTGTGACCAGAGAGCCATTTTTGCAAATCCCTGGTTGGGACCCATAAACACGGGACCTATTCACCCACTTACATCTGGCTTTTGCCTTCAGTGGGAAAGGTTACATTAGCATCGATTCCCGGGACAGATGAGTCTGTGGTAGTCATTGGTATTTATCGGCTCCAGCTCCCATCGGCAGTGTTAGAAACATGACACCAGGGTAGACACGTGAGTCTCTGCCCCTTTTCCAGCATAGTGCTAGTGATTCGCGTTGTTGTGAATATATAATTAATTATATCTTAATATTTTCCACCTCGTCAATACCGTCTCCCAGAATACACAGGGGTTGTGAAGCGTCCTCTTCCATCTGAAGTTTATCTCCCTGGTCTTGGTCACGTTCAGAAGCAGATTGTTTCTTACAGCCCACACCACAAATGAATCCCCCAGTGCTCTGTACTTATACACCCAACCAATGCAGAGTTGTCAAAAAACTCCTGCAAGTCACATGGTCAGTAGTACTAACCGTCTGTTGTGTACAATGTGATAAGGAAAGAAGACAGCCCCTGCGGAGCTCTGGTATTACCAACCATCATTTCAGAGAGAACACATGCTCAGTTTGACAAAATGCGGTCTGTCTGTCATGAAGTCTGTAATCCAGGAGATAGTGGACGTGTCCACCCTCATTGCTTGCAGCTTCTCCCTCTGTAGTAGTGGCTGGATGGTCTTGAACGCACTAAAGAAATTCCACTAGGGCTGGTAGGGAAAGGGTCCAGCGATGATTTCACCTGCGGTCTAAGGTGGGCCAAGACCATTCTCTCTCTCACGTGAGATGTGAGGGCAACTGGTCGATAGTTGTTGAGGCCAGATGGAGTAGTCTTCTTGGCAACTGGTACCAGGCAGGACGTCTTCCACAGCATTTGTAGTTTCTCCAGCTTCAGGCTTAGGTTGAGGCTTAGGTTGAGGCTGTCAGTGGGGAGTTCATTCCACCACTGTGGGTCCAGGACAGAAAACAGCCGTGACCGGGTCGATCGGCCGCAGGGACCTCTGAGCGACGAGGCAACCAATGGATGTTACAGGGAGCCAGTGTAGAGAACGGAGAAGGGAAGTTGTGTGGGAGAACTTGGGACAAGCTGCAGCTCTCTGGACAGCTGAGGGCTGTGAACTAAACCTGTAGAAGAAAAGGTTGAGCTCATATGCTCTCTCCGACTGCCTACTGAATGTTTGTCCCTAACTTTTAACCCACTGATTTCCTTCATTCCATTACACACATCCCTTGTGTTGTCCTTCTGGATACAGGCTGCCGTTGGACAATAGGGACATACTTTGGTGTCAACAGGAGCAGGTCAGATCTGCCAAGGGAGGAAAGAGCAGTGGCACTGTAGCCTTAGTATTTGCAATGTTTGCCAATGTTTTACTGTCTCAGTTAACATACTGCTAAAATATTGGCAATGTTTTATCCAGAGTGATATGAATAAAGTCCACATGAATGGCTTCATTCCTTACAGATTTGCTGGTGCCAAGACCAAATCCTCCACGATCCATCTTGTCATACCAATGCATGCTCCAGTCAAACCTCCAGAACAAGTTTATGTGTATACCAGAAGGGTCATCAAAGCAGAAGGATAAAAAACATCTTAATGATATCTACACGGAGCTCTACATCATAGATGGGAATGATGTTGATGACAACACGCAGCATGAGGTCAGACAGATTGAGATGAGATCAAGAAAACCACAAGGAACTGACAGATCAATTCAGCACAACAACATTTTCAAACACCCTTCTGGAGAAAACACACCAGTAAGAACAGTCTTGACAAATGGGATTGCAGGAATCGGCAAAACATTCCTTGTTTACAAGTTCATCCTGGACTGGGCTGAAGGAAGAGCCAATCAAGACGTGCATCTCACATTCCCCTTCACCTTCCGCCAGCTGAATTTACTGAAGGGCAGAAGGTTTCGTTTGGCAGAGCTCATTCACAAATGTATCAGGGAAAGCCGAGATATAAAAGAGGAGGCGCTTCATTACATCTTCACTGAACTACAGGCTTCAGGAAACACCAACTTCGACAAGAGTAAATTTAAACTTCTGTTTGTGCTTGATGGGTTGGACGAAAGCCGCCTTCAGCTTGACTTCAGTGACAAGGAAGAATGCTCTATTGACGAGCCACTGTTGGTGAGTGATCTGCTGGCATACCTCATCCAGGGTAAACTGCTCCCTTCTGCTCGCCTTTGGATAACCACACGACCGGCAGCGGCCAATCAGATCCCTCCATACATTGTTGACATCATGACAGAGGTGAGAGGGTTCACTGATCCACAGAAGGAGGAGTACTTCAGGAAGAGATTTGGAGACGTGCAGATGTTCAACAGAGTCATGTCCCATATCAAGACATCAAGAAGTCTACACATCATGTGTCACATTCCAGTTTTCTGCTGGATCACTGCCACAGTTCTGAAGCAAATGTTAGGTGAAGACGACCGAAAAGAAATCCCTCAAACTCTGACTGAGATGTATGCAAAATACCTTGTGTTTCAGATCAAGCAGACAGCACTTAAGTATGACACAAAGGAGAACATTAAGATCATTATGTCACTTGCGAAGCTGGCTTTTCACCAGTTGGAGAGAGGCAATCTGATCTTCTATGAGACAGACTTGACCAACAGTGGCATTCATCTTGGTGAAGCATCGGTGTACTCAGGGGTGTTCACACAAATCTTCAAGGAAGAAGATGGGCTGAACGAAGACAAGATGTTTTGCTTCGTGCATCTGAGTATTCATGAGTTTTTGGCAGCTGTTTTTGTGGTGCTGTCAATTGTTAATCACAGAAAGGACATGATGTCTGAACCGCAAACACTTCTCCAACATCTGCGGAAGCTTTTCAGAAAAGCATCCACAACTGAGGTCTATATGAAAGCTGTGGACAAGGCCTTGAAGAGTCCAAATGGACACCTCGACTTGTTTCTCCGCTTCCTCTTGGGCCTTTCGTTGAAGTCAAATCAGGATCTCTTGCAAGGCCTGCTGAAACAAACAGGAATAAGCACAGAAACCGACCAGCAGCTAGTGAAATACATCAAAAAGAAGATCAGGGAGAATCCTTCACCAGAGAGATGCATTAATCTCTTCCACTGTCTGAGTGAACTGAAGGACTGTTCCCTAGTGGATGAGGTCCAATATTACCTGAGACAAGGAAGCCTCTCCACAGCCAATCTCTTTCCTCCTCAGTGGTCAGCCCTGGTCTACGTGATACTGTCCTCTGAAAAAGATCTGGATGTGTTTGACCTAAACGAATACTCCAAATCAGAGGACGTTCTTATGAGAATGCTGCCATTGGTCAAAGCCTCAACAACTGCACGGTATGTACTTGTTTTAACTTATTTAAACACTTTCCTTAGCAAATATTTGTATCACTTTATGCAGTACCATTATTTTCAGGCATCTGGAAAGGAATACATTTTATAAACAACTCACATGGTACTTGATACATAAACCAACCTACGGTGGCTTTCAAGGATCATTATTTGTCATTATGCAACACAGGGTTGCACAACAGAAATGCAGTTGTAGCTTATTTGCAACACAATAAAAACATGACAAACAAAACAAAAACAAAACAGTGCAATCTTGTATAGCATTTTGTAAATTTAAATCAGGAGGAATGTAAACAGCAGCAAAAAAAAGAATTCTCTGGGCAGATAATATAGCCAACATCTTAGCATGAAAAATTCGACACCAGGAAAACCTTTTCCATCACCTTCGACTGTGTTTGAGCACCAAGCATCATCGATGTCTGCACTCTGTCCTGCAGTCCGTCCGTTAAGTGTAGCTTGATCCGGGATACCACGATGGAGCCAGGTCTCTGTGAAGATGTGGGCACAACAGTCATCTCTGTTGCTAGGTTCGCCTGAAGTGTTATTTCATCCATTTTATTTTCTTGTGACTGAACATCAGACAGCCAGCAGTAGACTGGGTGGTGGAGTAGCGTTAGGCTATAGCTGGATTAGCTTAGCTTCGATCTCGGCAGGTTGGTGGTGTTTGGTCCGGCAGGTCCGGCTGGGTGGTACTCTGGTTTGTATCAAAACAACAAGTTGCCCAACCCCTTCTCACTCCCAAAGGATCAAGTACCACAGTTTGGTCATTGCTCAACGGTGTCTGACACAGACACTCCGAGACACTCAGTAGGGTGTTGCACCGGGCTTACAACTAACTCCCATGTAAACAGTACCCTGTCCGAGCAACTGACATAGTGCAACAAAGTCCACACAGGGCAGAAGGGAGGGGTTGGTGGATCGGTCAAACAAACACAGGACTTTCGCTTAAGAGACTGCTCTTTGCATCCCATGGGAAACTAAAAGCAAATATGACATTTTGTCACATCAGTAGTTAGTCACATGAGTTGTTAGTCACATTAATAGTCAGTGGCGTTAGTAAGTCAAGCTAACGTCAAACAAGTTATTTTCCTAACACTGACGAAGTGTGTTTGTTGCCTGAACCTAACTTTCTGTGAAGATGGAAGTTTAAAGACACTATGCAAGTATCGTACAAATATTAACACGTCATCCCTGCCACGTCCAAAGCTGACGCTAGAGGGGTACGTAGAGTGTCATAGTTTGAAACGTAGGAGCACTGACTAAGCAATGAGAAGATAATGCGACCCAATTGCAGGCGGTGAACCGGCATTTGTTGAGATTGGCACAGGTACAGGACAGGTTAACAAGAGTGGTGGAGGCCTGAGTTGGACTTCTTTTATTTTGTCCGCATAATTTGTGCACTGCACTACACCCGCCTAAATAGCAAACAAACCCAAAGCAGCAATCTCACTCTGATTGGCTAGTGACAAACAGAGTCTACCCCTAACAGGGAATCTCTGACTAAACAGACACTGATACTGTTGATTATCTTCAGAGATTCCCCTGTATCCAGCTTCCCCTGCTGTCTAGACCCTAAATATCAATGCTGTACATTCATTAGTCACATAATGACTGTGGCTGAGGGATAGAGCAGGCCGCCCTTCAATCAGAGGATCGTCGGTTTGATCCCCGGCTCTGCTAGTCCATGGCTCCTTGGGCAAGAAACCCCAAATTGCTCCCGTAGCTGTGCCTACACAGTGTATGAATGGGTGTGAATGGTTAGATAGTCCTGTGGGCAGGTGGCACCTTGCATGGCAGCCCCTAGCACCAGTGTATGAATGGGTGAATGATGACATGTAGTGTCAAAGCTCTTTGAGTGTTTGGAAGACTATAAAGGCGCTACACAAGTACAAGTCCATAATAATCCATTTTTAGTGAGATAGGTAACTTTACATTTTGCATTTTGCGCACATCTTAATTTAGTGAACTGCTAGTTGTAACAATATATTCTACCATATAATATATGAAACATAAATAACTTTAATATCCCACTCCCATTCTAATTCAGACTGAACCAATGTGAGCTCTCACACCTATCGTGTGAAGCCCTGGCTTCAGTCCTCAGCTCGCAGTCCTCAAGCCTGAGAGAGCTGGACCTGAGTTACAACGACCTGCAGGATTCAGTTGCTCTCGACTGGATTGAAAAATCCGAACTGTAGACTGGAAAATCTAAGGTCAGTACCTACGTCACTCCACTCTCACTGCTTTACATGACTGTGTTTCATTAGTTGATCTCGCTAATGCATCTGTTTTTGAGGTCTGAATTAAAAGAATTCTTGATGCAGCCATAAGACGCCAAAGTCAGACATGTTGCATTCAGTTACGTACATTATTTCCATGTGGACAATTAAGTTACTACTGCAAACACTGGGATTAAAACAGGAGTCTGTTTTGTCCAACAGCATGAGTGCCAAAACAGGTGGCTCCCCGTAATAATCCAGTTTACACAACAGAAACTTTGATGTTTGCAGTTTAGTGTGTGGAAAAATGTCATGACATATTTCATGGAGCTCCTTAGGACGCCACCTGTACTCCTGTTAATCTTCACAGTATGCCCTGTGTTTCTGTTTTGTAATAATCCATATTTAAAAACTTAATGTACCCTCTGTGATGTAAAATTGTAAAATTTAAACTTATCATATATAAACAATGGATATCAATGCAAAACCAGACAGTCGCGATAAAGAATTGAAAAACAAGAGTTAGCAACTTAAGTTTCAGAGTCAAATGAATGAAAGACTGCCACATGCAGGTTGTCCAGCTGTGAGGTCACACAGAAAGGCTGCACTTGTTTGGCCTCATCACTGGGCTCCAACTGCTCCCATCTGACAGAGCTGGACCTGAGCCACAATCCCCCAAGAAAACCCAAACTCAAGATGTTGAATTTGATGAAGATACCGGAGCCACACAAGTATACTTATTCATTTTTTATTGACTTATTTACATTTTTCTTGAGGGGCTTTAAAAATGAGTGTATTCATCAGTATTTGACAAAAATATTACAATGTAAATTGATTATAATTGAATTAGCAGTTCAGGGACAACTGACAATACAGAACTGTGACTTTAATTATGTTTCTGTATTGTTTTGAATTCATTTAATTCCACAGGATTTACTTACTTTTGTAGGGAGAGTGTATGCCGTAATCTTCACATTCTAATTTCATAACAGCAAAACTATTGAACAATGATTCATGACAATTGACATATTACATGTTACATATTTATTGCTGTACAGTATGTTAAATACCTTACTATGAAGTTGGCCTATGGACCTTTTTTATTGCTATTCTTTCTTAGACCAAAAGACTCCGAGCCATCAGAGTTCTGCTGTCACAATGTGGGACAATACAGCAGTCTGAGAGAGCTGGACCTGAGCAACAACAACCTGCAGGATAGAGGACTATACATGCTCTCTGTTGGACTGGAGAGCCCCCACTGTGGACTGCAAAATCTCAGGTCTGTCAAGTCATTTGAAGGTGCTAAAAATGCAGAGCATTAATGTAGCAGCAAACAACTATCAGCTATGTAAAGATATAGTAAAGAGTAGTGGCGTCCTCAGTGGAAAATGAAGCCAATCTCCCTCTGCGTGCTTCTCTGTGCTTTTTTTAAGTAGCTGGTCCGGCCGCACACCGAGTCCCAGTGTGTTTTGCCGCTTCCCCCTCAGTTTAACACTGTTAGCTCAGTCAGCACTGTTTAGCAGAGTCGGTGCTGTTAGCACTGTTAGCTTCTAGCCCCCGGCTCAGACGTTGTCATGTTGTGAGGCGTGTGGAGGTAATCCCTCAATCATTTGCTCTGAATTTGGAATTTAGCAACTTAAATGATACGGTTGTCTGTTTTTTTTGTTTCTTTCTTTAATACCTGTCATGGTGCTTCAACCCCTGTTGTTCTCAAACAAATGAATTGTCATCACTAACTCCTCTTCAGTCTCAGTTGGTGTAACCTGTCGAAGAGAAGCTGTGAATGTCTGGCCTCAGTTCTCAGCTCTCAGTCCTCCAGTCTGAAAAAACTGGACCTGAGTAACAACGACCTGCAGGACTCAGCAGTGGATCAGCTCTCTTTTGGACTAAAAAGTCAACATTGTCGACTGGAAACACTAAGGTCAGTAATCCTGAACCTGCGCTTTGACATAGAGGTAATCAAACCTTAATTCCAGCACGCCAGCATGAAAGTGGTCCTTGGAGGATTAAGCATGTTCTCTCTGCAGGTTGTCAGGCTGCCTGGTCACAGAGGGAGGCTGTGCTTTTTTGGCCTCAGCTCTGAGCTTCAACCCGTCCTATCTGAGAGAGCTGGACCTGAGCTACAACCATCCAGGAGACTCAGGGGTGGAGCTGCTCTCTGCTGGACTTAAGAACCCACAGTGGAGACTCGAAACTCTCAGGTACTCAACAGTTCACCAACCGATGGCCTCTGTCTGGTAACATAATGAGCTGCTCAGAAGCTGTAATCGTGTTTGTTTAGTGTTGACATTCATTGATACACACTCTGCTTTATGGTCTGTTTGACTCTAAATTGACCATAATGTACTAAATGAACATCATGCTGTGTTGAAGAAGACTTGAAACTAGAGATTGAGACCATAAACTCATGTTTACAATGTTTACTGAGGTAATAAATCAAGAGAGAAGTAGAGTCATTTTCTCATCGACTTCAATACAACCAGAGGAGTCGCCCCCTGGTGGACACTAGAGAGAACGCAGGTTTATGACACTTACAATAGTATTGGCTTCATTATTCAGAACCGGAGGTTGACGCCTGGTTACAATGCAAATCATTTGGTCTTTGAACACAGGCTGTGCGTTTGATGTGGCTCTATAGGCTTACTGAGGTAAAGCCAGACAAGCTGGCATGCCTTCACTGAGATATGAAGACTGGTCTGTAGTGTTTGCCCAAATGTAATTTTGCTCTTAGATTAGTCAATCTTCAATTCAAGGTAGACAGTTTCACAAAAGCTTCAAGAGTTACCATGAGAAAGGAAAGAGATTTTAGAGAGCACAGTAACCTGTTGGAAATACACAGTGAGGACTTTACACTTTGTCCTGATCCTAACGAGCAGAAGTCAGCAGAAGTACTGATCCTTGCTACTTCAAGAGGACTCAGCTCTACGACATTTTATTCCACTGGAAGTCTTTTATACAGTTACGTTAAGGAACATCAAGGAACATTCTGAGCGGTTTGACGCAGTTCCCCAGTCAGCTGGTTTTTTCTATTTTGAAAAAGAATAAGTCATTTACTCAAATTCATGGTAAATCTACCTGTGACAGCTATGTGCGACAGTCAAATGTATTGTGTTTAGGGCTGCAACAACGAATCGATAAAATCGATAAAATTCGATTATTAAAATAGTTTTCATTATCAATTATCGAATTTCATTATCGATTCGTTGTGTCGCGCGATTATTACGGCACTCAATAAGTCGCGGAGATGTTTGAGAGAAAAAACAGAGCGGAGCAGAGTGCAGGTTGTTGTGTGAAGTGGAGCTTCTCATGACGACCAAGACACGTCTGGTTTTGAACGGAACACTTTACTTCCTGAAAACTGCAGTTTAACAACTGTTACAGTGAACAGACCGCGCTCTTGCACCCGACATAGGTTTTCACTTATCGTTATCATTGTTGCCGTGAATAAGCAAGTATCATGCTACTTCCTGTCTCTTCACAGTAAAATCACTTCCGTTTTCATGCTCTTCACAATAAAAGTAAACATGCGATCAAACAATTTACAACAGAGGAAAGAGCATCGGACCCGTAACGTTGTTCTGAAACATGGCGGAGGCAGAGAAATCAGTACGACCTCAGTGGTCCAAGGTGTGGGAGCATTTCACACTTAATACATTGAAAAAGTGTGTTCATTGCAAGATATGCAAAAGCGACATGATATGGCACGGGAGCACCACGGTGATGATTCAGTTTGTGAGTGTAGTGCAGAGAACAAGTTCTGACGTTCAAACAAATCCTGTTAAGTTTTCTGATTTGTATTTTCCTTTATTTTTTATAAATTATTTATTGTTCTGACAGCTCAGGTCCCTTTAAACAAAAATATACATATTTTTGTGCACATGTATATGTTTTTTAATTATTACTTTAACAGCTCAGGGATGTTCAAGGAGCAACCTGTTTGTGCACTTTCTGAAGATCAGTTCTGTTTTGGAAATTAATGCTTTTTTGTTTTTTTATCCGATTCATCGATTAATCGAAAAAATAATCGCCCGATTAATCGATTATTAAAATAATGGTTAGTTGCAGCCCTAACTGTGTTGTCCTGCTGCTTTCATGTTTGGTAATCCTCTCAGAAAGATGCTTGAGATCATGAAAGCTTGTTCTTGACAAAGTACCATAATAACACGCATGGCAAGCAAAAAAGCGTCTTCTCTGATAAGCTAGCAGTAGTGTTTTCCCCCAAAGAACCATTTCAAGTTCTTTTTTTCAGCGGTTTGTTTTGCAAGAATATCCACGACTAGTGGACACTGAGTTGTTGAATCTCAAACTGGATCTATAAACAGCAAACTTAGTAGAAGATAGGTAGAAGATAGGCCTCCAGCCCTAAATGACCTGTCGCCTCTATCGATGCCGACCATCTACACACAGCATGGACTGTACACATCCACAAACGTTTAAAGATGTCTGTGTATGCAGACAGTCAAACATAACCACATGTGGGTTCACTGTGTGCAAGCAATGGGTTCTGTCAAACACAGACAACTGATCATGATATCCCCTCTTCTTCTCCTTCAGGGTTGATCTTTGTGGAGAGTTCAGGATCTTGCCCGGGCCTAGGAAATGTAAGTACTTTTTCACCCTTACCTATTCTACCACTCTAACTTATACTCTCGCTTATGCTCTCACTTATACTCTCGCTTATGCTCTCACTTATACTCTCACTTATGCTCTCACTTATACTCTCACTTATGCTCTCACTTATACTCTCACTTATACTTATACTTGTACTCTGAGCAAAAATCAAATCCTGCTGCTTCTGATCATATTCCCAAATATAAACATCACACTAACCCTTTTCCCTTGGGAGACCTTGTGGGTCTTTTTTCACATAATTATTAGTGCTGGGCAACGATTAAAATATTTAATTGTGATTAATCGCATGGATTTTTTGCGATTAATCACATTGTTATGGCAAAGTTCAATAATGAATTATAAAGTAGTGTATTGCGCACTTTTATTTTAAAAGTGCTGCTATATGAACAAGAGGGCAATAACATTTGGTTCACGAGATGCAGGCAGCATGTTTCATACTTAATGTGAATATAATTCATACTTTGTTGGCATCTTATTCTGAAAACCGGATGTTCGTCTGAAGAAACCGGATGTTGTCTCACGTTAATGTTTCCGTAACTTTCAAAGTCCTTCGCTCGCTCCCGATCTGTGCCGTTTAAATGCGTTTACGGTGAATTTCAGCATATAGGTGCACTAACATGTAAGTGTCTGCTGAGTTGACCACGGAGATCGGAGTGTCTGCTGACTTTACCGCAGCGATGTCCAGTAGTCTCCAGGGAGAGCAGCGGAAGTCGCCTTTTCCCTACGGCAACCCTGAAGGGACATCATATCTCTAATACAAAACCATAAACACGAGACATTCTGACTACAGGATGTTTGCTGGCTTTTATCCCACTGTCATCCTCTTGTTGTTATGTCTATGTATTGTCTCTTGTCTTTCAGTTAAAAAAAAAAAAGATTTCTTTTTTTTTTTATTAAAAAAATGCGTTAACGCGCGATAAAATAATTGTCGGCGTTAATTAATGAATGCGTTAACGCGAAATTAACGCGTTAACTTGCCCAGCACTAATAATTATATGTTTCATGTTGATCACTGGTGCACGTACACCACGCACCAGTTTTTTGACCTGTTTTTCCAAGGCAATAAATAAGAAGTGCGGTATTTTTTAAATGAAATGTCAACAACAGTGGACATCCATAATGTTCGTTGCTGTTACTAGTAAAGAAACTTTCCACCATCGACAGCGTCGTCACGGAAGCGTAACACCCACCCTCCGTGTCCCCCTCAGGTAACACTGTTAGCTCTGTCAGCACTTTCACCGTAGTTTGCACTGTTAGCAATGTTAGCACCGTTAGCTATGAGCGCTCGCTCGCCGCCGACATGTTGGGAGGCAATCAAAATGCTCCCAATCTCGGATCTTGCAACTTCAGTGCTCGTGTCAGCACACAGACATGCTGTGTTCAGCAGGTATAATGTGAACCATATTTCTGACGTATTGGTTCAAATTTGAGTTAACTTCTTCAGATACTCGTATTGGAAAAATCTCAGAAATACTGAATTGGGTATCGGCCATAGTCATCGTGCTGTCAACAGTTGGTTTGAGGCCTTCTGTTTTGAGGCCTCAAGTTCGACGTTTTGGCCGTCGCCTTCTTGGCTTTTGCAACCGGTGAATGGAAGTGACCATATCTGAACTGCGGAGGAGTGAAAATAAAGACACCGTATTCGGCTGTGGGAGCGACCTGTCAATCACAAGATAGCCCCGCCCGAAAGCATAATCTGCTTCATGGTCTATTTGACTATAAATGGACCATAAGTTACTGAATGGACATCATGCTGTATTGAAGATGTGAGGCCATAAACTCATGTTTACTATGTTTACATAATAAATCAAGAGAGAAGTAGAGTCATTTTCTCATAGACTTCTGTACAACCTGACTTCTTTTTGCAACAGTGGAGAGAATACAAGTTTAAGACACTTCCGCATTGGCTTCACTCTCGGGAACCAGAGGTTTCAGCCTGGTGTCGGAGTCCGTGAGCTGATCCAATATCACAATATGTTACGTTCCATAGGAGCAACAACACGTGACACTCGCTGCCCGATCCGTACTGCCCATGTGCAAAATAGTGCTACACACCAGTGGTTAATTAAACACTCTCGTGCACACTATGTTTTTCCCTGTTAATGCTACATTGTGAACAAAATATCTGCGTTGAAATCAGCAGGTGACCTAGTTAACTCCTGCTTTGCTGAATAATGGAGCTAAAAGCTAACGTAGGGAGGTTACACTGTGTTACAATATGATGCTTTCAAGCTCTATTCAGTAAAACAATTGTATTGAGTGAAGGTTGCTAATAACGTTATCATGATCCGTAATCATATAAAATGTAGCTTTGGAGTAGAAATTTGAATAATTACATTTGTTTGAAGATGTTTTCAATAAGAAATATAAAATAGATATTAGACGGGGGATTTGACCATGTTTAACGCACTGGGATCTGCCACTACAAAAGGCCAGGTATCGGAATCGATATTGTGAAGGAAGAAATATCGGAACATCTCTACATTTCAGCGTGCTGATTAAGATGGTAAAGCTGGTATGTTGATGTCATCTATGTGATAATGTTAGCATGCAGACGTTAGCATTTAGCCGAAAGCATCTCTGTGCCCAAGTAGAGCTCTACAGAGCTGCTAGCATGGCTGTAGACTCTAATGGTGACTGTGGCTCAGTGGTAGAGCGGGTCGTCCTTCAAGCAGAGGATCGGCGGTTTGATCCACTGGCCACTAGTCCATGTCAATGTGTGCATGTCAATGTGTGCTGTGCCTAAAGTGTGAATGTGTGTGAATGATTACATAGTCCTGATGGGCAGGTGGCACCTTGCATGGTAGCCCCTGTCATCAGTGTATGAATGGGTGAATGATGACATGTAGAGTTAAAGAGCTTTGAGTGGTCAGAAGACTAGAAAAGCGCCATACAGGTCCGTTCAGCATGTCATTTGACCTGCACCGTCTTTGGTTTCCATACAAGAAGCACGTTGGTTGTGACAGCTTGAAAAAGAGCCTTCAGCATCTGAAGGGGAATTTCATCCGTCCCGAACTTCTTGTCGCAGTTCTTAACTATTCATCTTCTCCGACTCCAGCAGGGACACAGGCACGGACTCATAAGTCATCCAACCCTGCCTCCCTCACAGAAATCAGATGTTCAGTATTAAAGGGAAGATGTGATCCTGAAGAACTCCTCTGCAACTGAAATAACTTGTCTGTGAATAAACGTTCACTGCATTTACCAGCTGTGTCCCTTTTCCTCCTGGCAGATGCCTGTGAACTCACACTGGACCCAAACACAGCACAGGAGCACTTACTCCTATCTCAACGTGCCAAACAGGTCACATGCACACAGGCGCAGTCCGACCCTGATCACCCAGAGAGGTTTGAACACAGGCGCCAGGTCCTGTGTACCAACGGTCTGACCGGGCGCTGCTACTGGGAGGTGGAGTGCCGAGGAGTAGTTGACGTAGGAGTGGCGTACAGAGGAATCGGCAGGAAAGGACGAAGGGACGACTCTCTGCTCGGTTGGAACGACAAGTCGTGGTGCTTAGAGTCCTGCAACGACATCGCTTGGCACAACGGGAAGGTCAGAGGTCAGAGGTCATCGCACCACGGCTCCAAAACAGTAGCAGTGTATGTGGACTGGCCCGCTGGCACGCTGTCCTTCTACAATGTCTACTCTAACGCACTGATCCACCTCAACACCTTCAGCTGCACCGTCACCGAGCCGCTCTATCCTGCGTTCAGGGTGCTTGGTTATGGTTCATATGCGTTACTGCGCACCTGTTAGTATTGTACGATGGGATCTATCGGAATATATATCGACGTATATTCATGTAAATACACCTCTTGATTTGTATATTTAGTCATCTCTTGAGACATATTTGTGTATGCAAAGCAGATCCATTTGATGCATTTTGCACACAACAGAATTCAACTTTTTAAACTGACATACGATCAGAGGTGTTGATATATAGACCGTGGGTGTGAGTGTGAGTGGTGCCATCTGTTTATGCCAGTCCAATACCCAGCGCTGCTTCTTCTGTACCCGGTGTGAAGGGTTAGATTGTCCTGAAAGCCCCTACTATCAATATATGAATAAGAGACGGTGTTTATATCAAAATGACCATTTTACATCCCCTGGGAAAGACAAACCAATCTCCGTCACGGTTCTCCAGTGCGTAGCATTAACATGACTTTTATAAACTAATAAACAATAAAAAAACACAATCAAATACATAATTCAATTCATACGATGATGATTAAACCTCTTGCATCCGAGGGTCCCCTTTACAGGTTTTCAGGCGAACCTGGAACTTTTTCAATTTGAGCTGTGCCATAAGTGTATCAGTTATTAACCAGTAACATATACACAATAATTACACAATTGAACACATCTCACAAGTGTTACCTGTATTACACCATCAAAATTATTAAAATAGACCGTGTAGTTAGAGTTCTGGACTCTCTTGAGTATGGGTATGCAATTTTCGAGCAGAGGCCTAAAAATAGGGCTCGGATTCCAACGTCAAGTTTCTATCTGATCACCTGACGAGACGATATGATAATGTGTGCTGTATGCTTCATAGTGTGCGCCACATAGAACGATAGAAACAAGTCACAAACGACTGAATGACAGTAAATAATAAAATATTATTATAGGACATGGTTGTCATCTGCTTGTGTGCAGTCTTCCTCCATCGATGATAGTGCTTAAAGCCAGGGCTGGTCATCTTGAGAACAATGCCGTTGCTTGGTTGCGTCTCGCCTGAATGCTCATCGGCCCTGCATGCACACATTGAGTCGTAACTTGGTTCATCATTCAACATCCATGTGGTGAAAAAGCCAAATGTATTTCTTGATTGACGGTCTAAATGTTGTACGTCACACCAGCACTTCGCCCAGGCTGCGTTTTATTCTTTCACCTGACGATCATGTCAGAGATTTAAACAGTTGAGAATTTCAAGGCGAAAGGCAAAACCTTGTCATGCTCTGGTCTCTTCAGAGTTCTGCTCTGCTTCCATAAGACGTCTTCCTTCAGACTCGTGCAAAGAAAACGTTTTATTGACTGTTTATTTTACTACTTTGTCAATTTGCGTAGATTTCTCCTAAATTCACCAAGAGTTAGCGTGAGATAATGCCTCATTTGCATATTCAAATCTAACATTTCAGAAAACTTGTAATGGAATTGTTGTAATCAACTGGGGAAATGTAAAATGATGAACTTTAACCGCGGTTATTTTGAACCCTCTTCACCTGTGCTGTCTTCTAAATGTACATCAGTGTATCAAGGCCAGAATCTCCACTTCAGCAGCATCACTGTACATCCACCACCTCTCCAGCTTCACTCCTCTGTCGCCTGAAGCTCTGCTCACACGTCATTCACAGCCCGATTCACAACATCCTACTGAGAACACGGAGGAACCAGGTTGTGAAACAGTGTGTTCTGATTTATCTAAAACTGGTGTTCCCTAACAGCGTAACTTGCCAAATTATTATCTTCTGTTAAACAACTTCTGAGAATTAATTTGATTATGTCTGCCATCTTATTGTTTTACATGCTGCCACAGAATGTTTTATTCATTGATTTAGTTATTATTTGTTTTGTGAATATCACTGTATTATTATTATTATGTGAACACATAGTTAATCAAACACAATGTATTACATGTTCACATGTTTTATACATGCTTAAGTAAAGATTACAGTTCTCCATGATGCAACAAGTGTATTCATCCTTTTAATATCTCGATGTTACTACTGATTATAATATTCATAATATTACATCAACATCAACGAATGAATTCCTAAAAGGCAGAACAAGTCTCGACTGTTGTAGTTTTTGGCTGACTGGAATTGATACAATCCTGCCATCTAGTGGCCAAACATAAACGGTGCAGCTTCATAAAATCTCTGCGATGAAACCTCTGAGAAATGCTCTAAAGAACTCTAAACTGATACTTATGAGTCCATGAGGTTATGTGAGTGTTACTTATGAGTCCATGAGGTTATGTCAGTGTTACTCATGAGTCCATGAGGTTATGTGAGTGTTACTCATGAGTCCATGAGGTTATGTGAGTGTTACTTATGAGTCCATGAGGTTATGTGAGTGTTACTTATGAGTCCATGAGGTCATGTGAGTGTTACTGATGAGTCCATGAGGTCATGTGAGTGTTACTGATGAGTCCATGAGGTTATGTGAGTGTTACTTATGAGTCCATGAGGTTATGTCAGTGTTACTCATGAGTCCATGAGGTTATTTGAGTGTTACTTATGAGTCCATGAGGTTATGTGAGTGTTACTCATGCGTCCATGAGGTTATGTGAGTGTTACTCATGAGTCCATGAGGTTATGTGAGTGTTACTCATGAGTCCATGAGGTTATGTGAGTGTTACTTATGAGTCCATGAGGTTATGTGAGTGTTACTCATGAGTCCATGAGGTTATGTGAGTGTTACTTATGAGTCCATGAGGTTATGTGAGTGTTACTCATGAGTCCATGAGGTTATGTGAGTGTTATTTATGAGTCCATGAGGTTATGTGAGTGTTACTCATGAGTCCATGAGGTTATGTGAGTGTTACTCATGAGTCCATGAGGTTATGTGAGTGTTAATTATGAGTCCATGAGGTTATGTGAGTGTTACTCATGAGTCCATGAGGTTATGTGAGTGTTGCTCATGAGTCCATGAGGTCATGTGAGTGTTACTTATGAGTCCATGAGGTCATGTGAGTGTTACTTATGAGTCCATGAGGTTATGTGAGTGTTACTTTTGAGTTCATGAGGTTTTGTGAGTGTTACTCATGAGTCCATGAGGTTATGTGAGTGTTACTCATGAGTCCATGAGGTTATGTCAGTGTTATTTATGAGTCCATGAGGTTATGTGAGTGTTAGTCATGAGTCCATGAGGTTATGTGAGTGTTAATTATGAGTCCATGAGGTCATGTGAGTGTTACTCATGAGTCCATGAGGTTATGTGAGTGTTACTCATGAGTCCATGAGGTTATGTGAGTGTTACTTATGAGTCCATGTGGTTATGTGAGTGTTACTCATGAGTCCATGAGGTTATGTGAGTGTTACTGATGAGTCCATGAGGTTATGTGAGTGTTACTCATGAGTCCATGAGGTTATGTGAGTGTTACTGATGAGTCCATGAGGTTATGTGAGTGTTACTCATGAGTCCATGAGGTTATGTGAGTGTTACTCATGAGTCCATGAGGTTATGTGAGTGTTAATTATGAGTCCATGAGGTCATGTGAGTGTTACTCATGAGTCCATGAGGTTATGTGAGTGTTACTCATGAGTCCATGAGGTTATGTGAGTGTTACTCATGAGTCCATGAGGTTATGTGAGTGTTAATTATGAGTCCATGAGGTCATGTGAGTGTTACTCATGAGTCCATGAGGTTATGTGAGTGTTACTCATGAGTCCATGAGGTTATGTGAGTGTTACTCATGAGTCCATGAGGTTATGTGAGTGTTACTCATGAGTCCATGAGGTTATGTGAGTGTTAATTATGAGTCCATGAGGTCATGTGAGTGTTACTCATGAGTCCATGAGGTTATGTGAGTGTTACTCATGAGTCCATGAGGTTATGTGAGTGTTACTCATGAGTCCATGAGGTTATGTGAGTGTTAATTATGAGTCCATGAGGTCATGTGAGTGTTACTCATGAGTCCATGAGGTTATGTGAGTGTTACTCATGAGTCCATGAGGTTATGTGAGTGTTACTCATGAGTCCATGAGGTTATGTGAGTGTTACTCATGAGTCCA
The DNA here is from genome assembly GCA_024529925.1 of Ophthalmolycus amberensis. Classification (NCBI taxonomy): domain Eukaryota; kingdom Metazoa; phylum Chordata; class Actinopteri; order Perciformes; family Zoarcidae; genus Ophthalmolycus; species Ophthalmolycus amberensis. The sequence goes on from JAFEUB010000375.1 coordinate 30,574, forward strand.
TGTGGTTATGTGAGTGTTACTTATGAGTCCATGAGGTTATGTGAGTGTTAATTATGAGTCCATGAGGTTATGTGAGTGTTACTTATGAGTCCATGAGGTTATGTGAGTGTTACTTATGAGTCCATGAGGTTACGTAAGTGTTGCTCATGAGTCCATGAGGTCATGTGAGTGTTACTCATGAGTCCATGAGGTTATGTGACTGTTACTCATGAGTCCATGAGGTTATGTGAGTATTACTCATGAGTCCATGAGGTTATGTGAGTGTTACTTATGAGTCCATGAGGTTATGTGAGTGTTACTTATGAGTCCATGAGGTTATGTGAGTGTTACTGATGAGTCCATGAGGTCATGTGAGTGTTACTCATGAGTCCATGAGGTTATGTGAGTGTTACTTATGAGTCCATGAGGTTATGTGAGTGTTACTGATGAGTCCATGAGGTGATGTGAGTGTTACTTATGAGTCCATGAGGTTATGTGAGTGTTACTTATGAGTCCATGAGGTTATGTGAGTGTTACTCATGAGTCCATGAGGTTATGTGAGTGTTACTCGTGAGTCCATGAGGTTATGTGAGTGTTACTCATGAGTCCATGAGGTTATGTGAGTGTTACTGATGAGTCCATGAGGTTATGTGAGTGTTACACATGAGTCCATGGGGTTATGTGAGTGTTACACATGAGTCCATGGGGTTATGTGAGTGTTACACATGAGTCCATGAGGTTATGTGAGTGTTACTCATGAGTCCATGAGGTTATGTGAGTGTTACTGATGAGTCCATGAGGTTATGTGAGTGTTACTGATGAGTCCATGAGGTTATGTGAGTGTTACACATGAGTCCATGGGGTTATGTGAGTGTTACTCATGAGTCCATAGTAGCAGTATTCATTTCATATGTCTGAAGTGCTCTCTGATGATACACATGAGTTCAGTATACTCATGAGGAGTGTAATGGTGTTTGGAAGCAGGGGGCATCTAGTTGGGCGATGCATCCTCTTGCATGGTGGGAAATGTAGGATCCAGCAGACTTTGGATCTTGACCCACACTTGGGACTGAGAGTCAGGATATGTCAGCCTCTGCTGCTGTGATTTTGACCTTTTTTATTTCCTTTTCTTTTTTCATCTGTTCATCTGTCTCCTGTGAGCCCCTCCTCTCTGTGCAGATGCATCACTAAACCACTGGTGCTCTGAGGTGAGCATGATCACTGCTGTAGCCTCCCTTTATGAACAATGAGGGGTGAACAGTATGGTTATTTAAAAGTAAAGCATGTTATAGCATGTTTCTATAACACTGGTCAATATAATTATTTTATTATATATGATTATTATGGTCATTATGATATTATCTCCATTTTATATATAATAAAAAAATATATAATAATAAATTGAAAATAAATAAATAAAATAATACCTCACTATTGTCACGCTATTAGATGTTACCAGGTAATGTTCACACTGTGCCCTGTGGCTGCAGTACTGCTATTAACCATCAGATGGGGCTTGGGAGCGAGTTCACTTCTGTTCTATGGTGATTCAACTGCGCAGGATAATCCTCATTAAAGTGAACACTGTTAGACACACTGCTGTCACTGCTGCTGTAATACATCATAGCCTACTGCTATAATACAAATAATAATTATAAGAAACTTGATTTACATCACAAAGTGTTTTACAATAAAAACAGAACACATTAAAAACACAGAGAATGAGGTAATGCCCCAAAACTAAACACATAGAAACACGGAGAGTAAACGGAACTAAAATGTCATAAAATATACATTAAATCACCGAAAAGCGATTCTTAAAAAGTGATTTTTAAAAACCTGATCTCACGCAGATTCACAGTGTGTGATCTCTGAGAGGTGAAAGGCTCGATCACCTCCGTGTAAGGAGCTCCTCAGGGTGCAGGGAGAGACGGGGATCTGATCAATAACCGGCCTGTGCACGTAGTCAGGGACTCCTCATGCCCAACGTGTCTTCAGTGAGTAGCTGCTGCTTTTGGATGCTGAACACAACAGGAAGTGAAATGCCATAAAGTCAAACTGACTGCAGAAGTGAATGCGTGTGTGAGGCTCGCGGTGAACACTGAATAAGTGCTGGTACTGTTCACAGACATGTAACGGCACCAGAGGATCAGCGGGGATTCTACCACCATAAAGAACCCCAACCAAGTGTTAACGCGGTGATAGAGCGCCTCTTTAAATGGTGTGGAAATGCATGAACATCATTTGGTCAATGAAATACAATATGATTACTTTGTACAGGAAAAAAAATATATTTGATATATATATATTTGACTCCAGAGGAAAGTATGGGGATTTATTGTCCGTCGTGCTCCCCAGTGGAAGATGAAAAGACATACAGATCTGCATTTGATTTGATGAAGTGGTTATGGCGCGTGCTGAACACTGCTGTAGTGTCATGTTCTGGCAGCAGAGGGCGCAGTGGAGTGTCCGTTGTGTTTGCCCTCAAACAGTCAAGGTTTCAACAGAGAGAAGTAAAGTTCAGAGGGAAGCCACGAGACTGAAAGCAGAAATAACACAATGGAGAAAATACTGCTACACTGCAAGTAAAAGGCTGTGATGAATGTTTACCTGGTTATGAAACAGTCTCGATGTAATACTGATGCCTCTACATCAGGGGTTCTTAACCTTTTTGACCTCGGGGCCCAACTTTTCAAGTACAAAGTGTCCCGGGGCCCATTCAAATATTAACACTGTATTAGTTTAACTAATTGATCTCACTCTTGGTTTGATTTGTATTCAATAACTATATTGTTACCTGTTCAACTCCACCCCTATTTTGGAGCAAAACCGCCTAAAATGACATACCCAAATTAAAATGTCTGTAGCTTCTGAACCACTCTGACTATATGCATCACAAGTGTCAGAACACCTGCAGGTCATACAGAAACAGAGCAGTGGGCCTTTGGAGTCAGTAAAATAAAAAAAGTATCTTTCAGTATAAATAACTGCCTGTGGCTGTATCTGTACAGGTAAAGGACAGTATAGGGCTGTAACTACACTATCAGTGAACAACTGCCTCAAATTTGAAGAATTGGACAAAGTATGACCATTCTACAGCTTCTTCCATGAAGAGATCCAGGCGGAGCTCTAAAAGGACATTTGGAGACCCAAATGGACACATGGTAACCAAATGATATTCTGACACACTAAAGGTGTTTCTTCCTTTATATTTTGATATTATATTATTCTCCTTTTATTTTTAGCCTTTGCAAATTGCAAAAACTATGTATATAAGGTCGCAGACGTGGTGTGTGAGTAGGGACTTGCTGTGCGTAATGGCTGCGACCGAGCGCACGATCGAGTGTGCGGGTAGCTCAGTTACGCAAAGGTTATACGTTGGTTGACGGCTTATAGAAGAGGAAGATAAGGTTTGTACTATAAGTACTAGCGTTTTCTGACACCAGTAGCTCCATGGTAACATCCGCTAGCACGTTGTCGGGTCTGTAATGTGTCTTTTTCTGTCGAAATGCTGCAAGATACGACTTGCAGCGGTTATGGCGACTTTGGACAGTGTGTGTGTGGGCTCCTTTTGTGGAAAATCCATGAGAAATGAAAGAAAATCTATGATTTCTTTGCAAAGATGAGGATTTTGGGCATGCTGGGATACCAAACACGGACATGTTTTGTGACGTATACTTTGCGCAAGCAAGCCGTAGGAACGGGAGGGGATCGAGGACGCCGGCGTCATCGCGGAGTTGAACAGGCAAAACCCTTGTTAAATAAATGAGATGATAGAATGTGATGATCACAAAGACATTTATTTATCATGTGTATGTAAACCTGCATACACAACAAGAAGCCCAACAGGCTTTCCCACGAGCGTTGGCTGTTTCGTCGCTACGTGTTGCTTTAGTTTCGAAGGCTTCAGTGCTTCGTTTGATAGCATTAGCCCACATTCCACACACTGAGCCCTCGGCTCTGCCTCGTTGCCTCCGTTCACAAAGCCGTACTTAAGAAAGTTAGGGTTGTACTAGCGCACACATTTAGACTTTTGGGCAGTGGCGGCTGGTCAATAGAGGGCCATGGGGCATGGCCCCACCATGAGCCACACAAAAAAAAAAAAAAAAAAAAAATTATAATAATAATAAATTATACAAATTGTCAATATTTGTGTTTTTGAACTATGGAATGTACCCAGTAATGTGTGTAAAATATGATATCTGCGCAAAATATATGCTTTTCCTGCTCGTCCTCTCCGCCTGTGTGCTCTCTGCTCGTGCTCTCCGCCTGTGTGCTCGTCTGCTCGTCCTCTCTGCCTGTGTGCTCTCTGCTCGTGCTCTCTGTCTGTGTGCACGACACTCTGAGAACGCGCAGCTTGGGGGGCCTCATCGTTTTGGCCCAAAAGAGACGGGTCTATGAAGCAGTTTAGCCAATTGCTGATTCAAGATATAAATGAGTGACATACA
>JAFEUB010000375.1:42500-70000 GCA_024529925.1 Ophthalmolycus amberensis
TGTGTCTACAATCTTCACTCTTCATGCATAATTTCTGGATGTAGAAGTAGCTAATATTGTCCTTGTCGTGGAAAAATTACTGTGGAATCCCACAGATTTCCACATTTGACACAGAAGCCGTTAATTGAGAGGAAAACCAACTTTCTGCTCCATAGAGACCAATGTTAAATTTAGCTTCAAAAACATCTTTCACAGAACACGGTACCCCATTTCTATATCTTTCCCCCCTCCTCCACCCCCCCCCCCCCCCCCCACACACACACACGCCATTTTAAAATAAAAGCCCCACAGAATGAATCCTAACTGAAATGCTTGTGATGAGCCTGTCATTTAATAACCGGTTTGTGTTTATCTAACATTATGATTCTGTCTCCTCTCCCATTCTCCCCCACACCCCACACCCCATTTCAAAATAAAAGCCCCAGAGAGTGAATTCTAACTGAACTGCTTGTGATGAAGCCTGTCATTTAATAACCTCTGTTTATGTGTGTCAAACATGATGATTATGTCTCCTCTCCCCCTCCATCCCCCACCCAGTCCCACCCTTTCAAAATAAAAGCCCCATGGATTAACTGTATTTAAACGTTTCGCTCAAAATTAGGCTTTTTTGTTGAAATAATGAATGCTCTTACTAATACTGCGACAACTACTACTACTGCTAATATTTCTAGTATTACTACTATTACTACTACTGCTACTGCTATTACTGCTACCATAAATATTATTACTACCACTACTGCTATTACTACCACTACCACTACTATTATTACTTATACCACAACTGCTAATACTGCTATTCCTGCTACTACCAGTACTAATAACCAGTACTAATACTACTACAGCTATTAGTACGACTGCTACTAGTACTACTACTACTGCTACTTCAAAACTGACTTTACTATTACTACTACTACTACTACTTATTATACTACTACTACTGTTATATAAAATACTACGACCACTACTACAGCTATTACTATGACTACTGATACTACTACTTCTACTACTTCTTCTAATTACTAATACTTCGACTACAACTTCTACTACTACTGCTACTACAAATATCACTACTGCTACAACTAGTACTTATTCAAATGCTACTAATACTTATACTGCTAATAATACTTCTACTACAACTTCTACTACTACTACAACAAATATCACTACCGCTGGAATTCTTTTAAGCTACAGAAACCGTTCGAATATCAAAATGTTCAGCTCTTTCAGGAGAGGGGTGATATGACTTCATATTTGTAATCTTTCAACTTTTTGAATTATTAAGCTTTTTGCAATTTTTTAAAAATTGGATATCTATTTTCAGCAATGTTTTGCAGGAAATGCATTTTCTAGTTAGCGCTTAATATCTATTTCCAGGAAGGAAGTCCTAAATATTCCAATGGCTTTTGGCTGATGGGTAAATGGACTGAACTTGCGTAGCACTTTTCTAGTCTTTCTGACCACTCAAAGCGCTTTTCACACATCATGTCATTCACCCATTCATACACTGATGAAGGTGCCACCCATCAGAACGAACTAACATTCACATTCACACACCGTCGGCACATCTACGGAAGCAAAGGGGTAAGTGTCCTGGCCAAGGACACATGGACATGGTCTATTGTGAGCCGCTGGACATAGACGAGGGTCCACCCCGTAGACCTGTGTATACCCTAAAGCACACCACTGCTGGGGACTGAGAACGGGCTGGTACATAAGGTCCGTTTCACCGTTTCATGCTCCATTAACTGATTGCTTTGGCCACTTAGGGACAGTTACGTAAACAAGCTGTTAACACACCATTGATATATTATCACATCTTCATAAGATATGGCTGACTTGCCAGCTACTTACCCATTCACTTCCCTTTTAGCTCAGTTTTGGTCACCTCACCAAAAACATCTGTCAAAGCAGAAACATCTGTCATCAAGTTGTGTCTCGTATTGATGAGATGCAGATGTCACAGTCAGCCTCTCACTCATAACTCAGAGGCACCACAATCATAAAGACAGAACAATGCAGCGTAGGGTTAGGGTTAAACGCATCAATGGGATGAATCTGTATGGAAAGTCTGTGACTCAGTGAGTTTGAATGGAAGAAGCTCTCACTCCAACAACCATAACACTGACAACACACACCAATGGGCCAAGTCAGCTGTCCAATGGGAAGCCTTTGGATGCCAGTTCATTGGTGCAATCCCATGTTGAGTGAACTCTGTGACATGTCGGAGCCGAACGGTCGAAAGACAACGCGTTTCCACAGCCAGCTGTCATGTGCTGCTGTCTTTGACTGAGCAGACCGCCGGCAGGAAACAGCCATTGAGTGAATGTGTGAAACCAGTTCAACTAGAATTGTGTCAATAAGACATAAGACAAAATGAACTTTGGGTCTCTTCGTGCTCTGACCTGGATTTGAACCCAGACTGACCCTTTGATGACCCCAAACAGGACACAATGCAAGTCAGTTAGTCAGCAGATATGCTGTTGCGGCAATTCATTGTTTGAACCTTGATGAACCTTGAACCACGCTGTCTCCTGAACCTGATGCTATTCCTTTCTTTTGCCTCATACATCCTGGAGGAACCGAGACCGTTGCTAGATCCTGTTGAAGCATTGTGTTCTCTGGTCCAGATAGAGTTATGCGCTTTAGCAGCAAATAGAAAAGGTGAATGTTCAGCACAGACAGGAGAGAAGCTCCGGGGAAACAAAACAGCGAGAGAGAATAAAACGATTCCTTTACTGTCCTCCCGTATCAGGAAGCTGTATGTGTGAAAGCACATGAAACATGAAATACACATGTGAACTGAGAACACGTGTGTATTTCATGTTGCTTTTTCCACGTAAGCAACTGCGAGCACAAGTTATTATGAATGATGTAAACACATTAAAACACACAAAAACACACACGTGAACTGCAAACATTTAGTTTGAAGTTCTTTTTCCACATGTGATCTACAAACTGTATTTGTGCGTGTGTGTGTAATCACACGTGCACGTCACATTTGACACGATAGAAAACATGTTTGACGTAATATCTACAGGTTTTATTGTATTTACATTAATCACAAATACATGAAGTAGCAAACCTGACACATAGCAGTCATTTCAAAATGAAGAAGAATAACAATATACATTATACATTTATACATTTTGTCTGTGCTGCGTGCACACGTGTATTTCTATATTTTCTATATTTTCTATATTGTCGTCATGATGGCAACAGCCAGGCTGGCTATTTGTTGTGACTTATTTCCTTAACGAGCCTTTTATCGAATAGGAACATTATGTCCTCTCAGCAAACAATGACTATAAATGACCATCTAACCAGTTCAGTACAACAGAGGATGAGGTGACCTTTGACCTCGCGTTGCAGCGACCTGCGTTCGACCCCAGACCGACCCCGCCACGACCCCGCGGGGCAGGAAGTGATGACGAGATGGACTTTCTTTGTCAGAGTCACTTCTGAAGGGTTCATCAATAGACAGAAGTGAGATCAGCGACAGCGAAGCGCCTGCAGCGCCCCGCCCAAGATGGCTGCCGGCGCTTTTCGTTTTCGCAGACTGTATGAATGGGATCGTGTGGAAGGGGATATTGCACGCATCCTCAATATGCATTCATGTCTTTTCTGTCTTTTGTAATGTGCACTATATATAACAGGCCTTCTTCATGTTGTCATGTCACAGGAGGAATATCATAATGAAAACTTCAGTTTCAGCTCTGGTTGTTCATTCTGGCTCACTGTCATGGCGTAGCGTACTGAGGCACTTTAAGAGCATAAAAAATTGAAAATGCCAGTAAAGTGCTGAAAGTTGCAGATATTCATGAAAATTACATCAGACTGTGAAATCAACTATCCTGAGCCACTTTTCTGAAGAAAATCTTTGAAACTATGTGGACTTTCACAAAATCCACTTTTGGCCTCCTCTCTGCCTGAAACGCACTTTAAGAGCATAAAAAATTGAAAATGCCAGTAAAGTGCTGAAAGTTGCAGATATTCATGAAAATGACATCAGACTGTGAAATCAACTATCCTGAGCCACTTTTCTGAAGAAAATCTTTGAAACTATGTTTACTTTCACAAAATCCACTTTTGGCCTCCTCTCTGCCTGAAACGCACTTTAAGAGCATAAAAAATTGAAAATGCCAGTAAAGTGCTGAAAGTTGCAGATATTCATGAAAATGACATCAGACTGGGAATCAACTATCCTGAGCCACTTTTCTGAAGAAAATCTTTGAAACTATGTGGATTTCACAAAATCCACTTTTGGCCTCCTCTCTGCCTGAAACGCACTTTAAGAGCATAAAAAATTGAAAATGCCAGTAAAGTGCTGAAAGTTGCAGATATTCATGAAAATGACATCAGACTGTGAAATCAACTATCCTGAGCCACTTTTCTGAAGAAAATCTTTGAAACTATGTTTACTTTCACAAAATCCACTTTTGGCCTCCTCTCTGCCTGAAACGCACTTTAAGAGCATAAAAAATTGAAAATGCCAGTAAAGTGCTGAAAGTTGCAGATATTCATGAAAATGACATCAGACTGTGAAATCAACTATCCTGAGCCACTTTTCTGAAGAAAATCTTTGAAACTATGTTTACTTTCACAAAATCCACTTTTGGCCTCCTCTCTGCCTGAAACGCACTTTAAGAGCATAAAAAATTGAAAATGCCAGTAAAGTGCTGAAAGTTGCAGATATTCATGAAAATGACATCAGACTGTGAAATCAACTATCCTGAGCCACTTTTCTGAAGAAAATCTTTGAAACTATGTTTACTTTCACAAAATCCACTTTTGGCCTCCTCTCTGCCTGAAACGCACTTTAAGAGCATAAAAAATTGAAAATGCCAGTAAAGTGCTGAAAGTTGCAGATATTCATGAAAATGACATCAGACTGGGGAATCAACTATCCTGAGCCACTTTTCTGAAGAAAATCTTTGAAACTATGTCTACTTTCACAAAATCCACTTTTGGCCTCCTCTCTGCCTGAAACGCACTTTAAGAGCATAAAAAATTGAAAATGCCAGTAAAGTGCTGAAAGTTGCAGATATTCATGAAAATGACATCAGACTGTGAAATCAACTATCCTGAGCCACGTTTCTGAAGAAAATCTTTGAAACTATGTTTACTTTCACAAAATCCACTTTTGGCCTCCTCTCTGCCTGAAACGCTCTTTAAGAGCATAAAAAATTGAAAATGCCAGTAAAGTGCTGAAAGTTGCAGATATTCATGAAAATGACATCAGACTGTGAAATCAACTATCCTGAGCCACTTTTCTGAAGAAAATCTTTGAACTATGTTTACTTTCACAAAATCCACTTTTGGCCTCCTCTCTGCCTGAAACGCACTTTAAGAGCATAAAAAATTGAAAATGCCAGTAAAGTGCTGAAAGTTGCAGATATTCATGAAAATTACATCAGACTGTGAAATCAACTATCCTGAGCCACTTTTCTGAAGAAAATCTTTGAAACTATGTGGACTTTCACAAAATCCACTTTTGGCCTCCTCTCTGCCTGAAACGCACTTTAAGAGCATAAAAAATTGAAAATGCCAGTAAAGTGCTGAAAGTTGCAGATATTCATGAAAATGACATCAGACTGTGAAATCAACTATCCTGAGCCACTTTTCTGAAGAAAATCTTTGAAACTATGTTTACTTTCACAAAATCCACTTTTGGCCTCCTCTCTGCCTGAAACGCACTTTAAGAGCATAAAAAATTGAAAATGCCAGTAAAGTGCTGAAAGTTGCAGATATTCATGAAAATGACATCAGACTGGGGAATCAACTATCCTGAGCCACTTTTCTGAAGAAAATCTTTGAAACTATGTGGACTTTCACAAAATCCACTTTTGGCCTCCTCTCTGCCTGAAACGCACTTTAAGAGCATAAAAAATTGAAAATGCCAGTAAAGTGCTGAAAGTTGCAGATATTCATGAAAATGACATCAGACTGTGAAATCAACTATCCTGAGCCACTTTTCTGAAGAAAATCTTTGAACTATGTTTACTTTCACAAAATCCACTTTTGGCCTCCTCTCTGCCTGAAACGCACTTTAAGAGCATAAAAAATTGAAAATGCCAGTAAAGTGCTGAAAGTTGCAGATATTCATGAAAATGACATCAGACTGTGAAATCAACTATCCTGAGCCACTTTTCTGAAGAAAATCTTTGAAACTATGTTTACTTTCACAAAATCCACTTTTGGCCTCCTCTCTGCCTGAAACGCACTTTAAAGGAACAGTGTGTAGCATTTAGGAGGATTGATATATTAGTACCTGTGTTTTCATGAGTGTATAATCCCCTGAAGATAAGAATCATTGTGTTTCCGTCAGCTTAGAAGGAGCCCTTTACATCTCTGTACGGAGTTCGCCGTGGTGCACCTGCTCTAGATCGGGCCATTTGTGTTTTTTACTGTTTTTGCATCAGTCACCGTAGTTCTCCTACACGCTTGGCACACGGGGGGAGTTTCAGTCGGTTGCAATCTGCAACCTCACCGCTAGATGGAGCCTTTGAAGTCCCGTTAGTTCTAAAGAGCACTTTAGAATCTTTCAGCTCAGTGTTTTGGTTTTCTGGCCCATTACTTCAAAGTAAAGTTTTGGTTCACTCACAGCAGCAGCAGGCATCTGTTTTGGGGTGAAAAATCACTGATACTCCGATGCATGCTACCTGCTGAGCAGCAACCAGCGGATGGACACAGTTAGAGACGAGCTGGTGTACATAGTGCAGCATCTAGCAGCTGAAGAGACAGATCAAAATACAGCTAAAATGAGAGTCAATCTTGGATTTTGCAGGACTACAACAGCTAGAATGCTATCGGAGCGTTTCAATAAAACAGCAGCTGCTGGAGACAGGTGGATGAGCGCAGTGAGAGAGAACCATCCGGTACAGCTGTTGGCCTTAAAGAACGAGCTGAAAGACACCGAATAAGCAACATGGACAAGGTCGATGAGAGTAGTGTTTGTCGGATGTAAAACCAAAACAATGAGCTTAAAGAGGCTAAACATGTTTTTGTTACGATAAAGATATTGTTAGTGCAGCTTTAAGGTTGATAGATGAGAACAAACCGAGACTGTGTGTAATAATCCTCGACTACATAAAACATAGACGTCGTCACCGTGAGGTCACAGCCGCTGTGAAGCTGGAGGTGGGCGGCTCCGGCCGTCGACACAGCCGACCTCCGGACCGAACCAAAACCGAGGCACATAGGTGGGTTGTGTGACAGCACCCACCTGTCACTCAAAGCGGCCACGCCCTTAATTATGTATAACTTTAAACTTTAATATGATTTAAGCATATTAATTTAGCTCAACATTTTTTGTACCAGACTGTAAACATGTTTATTTATGCTGTAAAGTTTTGACATGGGGGTTCATGGGGATTGACTCGATTTTGTCACTTTATTTATTTTTCAGCACCGGAGGTCGCTGCTTGGTGGTACTTTTTGGGCTCTAATCTAATCTAATCTAATCTAGTCTAGTCTAGTCTAGTCTAGTCTAGTCTAGTCTAATCTAATCTGGTCTGGTCTGATCTAATCTAATCTAATCTAATCTAATCTAATCTAATCGAATCGAATCGAATCGAATCGAATCGAGTCGAGTCGAGTCTAGTCTAGTCTAGTCTAATCTAATCTAATCTAATCTAATCTAATCGAGTCGAGTCGAGTCGAGTCGAGTCGAGTCTAGTCTAATCTAATCTAATCTAATCTAATCTAGTCTAGTCTAGTCTAGTCCAATCTAATCTGGTCTGGTCTGATCTAATCTAATCTAATCTAATCTAATCTAATCTAATCTAATCTAATCTAATCTAATCGAGTCGAGTCGAGTCGAGTCGAGTCGAGTCGAGTCTAGTCTAGTCTAATCTAATCTAATCTAATCTAATCTAATCTAATCTAATCTAATCTAGTCTAGTCTAGTCTAGTCCAATCTAATCTGGTCTGGTCTGATCTAATCTAATCTAATCTAATCTAATCTAATCTAATCTAATCTAATCTAATCTAATCTAATCTAATCTAATCTAATCGAGTCGAGTCGAGTCGAGTCTAGTCTAGTCTAATCTAGTCTAATCTAATCTAATCTAATCTAATCTAATCTAATCTAATCTAATCTAATCTAATCGAGTCGAGTCGAGTCGAGTCTAGTCTAGTCTAGTCTAATCTAGTCTAATCTAATCTAGTCTAGTCTAATCGTATCTAATCTAATCTAATCGTTTCTATGAAGTTGATCAGGAGCCAAGGAAAGCAGCTTGATGTCATAGAGGTCACTTGGAGTTGTCCGGTTTCATTGCGTTTGATAAAGTGCATGATGGAATCGGACCAGCGGCTGAATGGTTGCGGAGGCTGCTGACCGCTCTCTGAACCCGTGTGCTGTGCGTGGGAGAGCCGACCCCAGGCTGAACCCCGGCTGGGGTCGGAGGTCAGGGTTGAAGGCCGGGTCGCTGTGCCTGAGCAGAGGTGTTGAGTTGAAGGCCGGGTCACTGTCCTGTGGAAGGACGCGCTGTCCGCCAGAGCAGCGCCTCCTGCTGGACGAACTGAGTTAGTGCAAACAATCGTTTAACAGTCTTCAAACATTGAGGCAGCCGGGGCTTGTTGCTGAATTGCATTTTGAGTTTCTTTAATATATTCTTAAAAAAGGTGAATATTGTGGTGATTCAAAATTCTCACCTGAAAACAGGAATGATTGAACCCTCTACATTACATTACATTACATTACATTACTGTCATTTAGCAGACGCTTAGCATCTGTTCATTACGCTCTGAGATCTGAGGAAAGAAGCAAATGAAATACAGACACCAGAGGGACAGTAAAGTTCCTCTGGTGTCTGTACAATCAACTGATAAAAACACCAGAGGGAAAGAATAAGTTCACCGATAAGAATTATAAAAATATTATGATATATAATATATATCCCACTGAATTACAGGTAATGTTAGTTCTGTTAAATGTACTCAAAGCCAGGGCAGTGATGTTATTCATATATACATTAGTGCTGGGCAACGATTCAAATATTTAATCGCCATTAATCGCATGGATTTTTTGCGATTAATCGCGATTAATCACATTGTTATGGCAAAGTTCAATAATGCACACACACACACACACACACACACACACACGCACACACATGCACACACACACACACACACACACACACACACACGCACACACGCACACACGCACACACACACACACACACACACACACACACACGGACTATAGGATGTTTGCTGGCTTTTATCCCACTGTTCTTGTCATCCTCTTGTTGTTATGTCTATGTATTGTCTCTTGTCTTTCAATTAAAAAAATAAAAAATAAAATAAAATGAAATAAATTATAATAAATAATAAATTAAGAAAATGCGTTAACGCGCGATAAAATAATTGTCTGCGTTAATTAATGAATGCGTTAACGCGAAAATAACGCGTTAACTTGCCCAACACTAATATATATATACATATATAAATATATATACAGTATATATATATCTATATCTATATATACACTGTATATTTGGCACAGGTTTGCTCGCTGTGTGTTTGTTCTCAAGGGTAGAGTTAAGGATAAACATTTAAAGCTGACTACTTTCAGACCAACACGAATTAAATCTGTGATGAGGGCTAACAATGCATTTATGGCTTTATGAAAGAAAATTGACAGCAAATAGAATTACGGTAATCAGTTAACTTAATGAATGAAATATGAAAAATACAATTGATACAGATTCAGCATTTGTAATAATATTGATTTTGTATGCTTTTAAAAAAAATTGAATTATTTGTTCATTCAGTGTTTCATCAGCATTATTACTTTACCTCAATATCTATGAAATCCTTGCTATCACCTTGAGTTTACAAAGAAACAACGAATGTTAAGACACGTGCAGAGAGATTGTGTTTCCCATAAAGACTGCAAACATTAATATTGTGCAGAAGTCCTGGAACATATAAGATCTAACAGACTGTCCTACGGAGACAACGTCTTTCTGTACGTTAAGCTGAAAGGATCTGAGTAAAGTAGATCCTGCAGATCCAGAAGTTCTCTTTATACATTTCATACGGTGTCTAATCTCGGGTTGTATTTCTGTTGTCTGGCGGATATGTTCGTATACTTATTTAACAAGTTCCTTATTTCTTCCTTTCCTGCCATTATGCTACAATGTTTCCTTTAAAACACGTTTCTCTTGGTCCATGTCCAATTATGTATTTCAAATTGATGACATGGAAAGTCCTTCATTCAGATCAGATGAACATGTGAAACCGAGGAATGTGTCTTCATAAACAGAAGGAATAAAGTCTCCGATAATAACTCAATATCTGATCGAGTTGAGCAGATTATTCTGTAAATCTCAACACATTTACCTCGATCTCAATTTCACTTTACAGTCGCAGCACTTTGAACTAGTTCCAAAAGAAACAGTTCATTCCAGCAATATTCCATTAGAAATATTAGGAAATACATTGAAAGGCCCTTAGAATAAAATGCATGAGTGACGTGTCCGTGTTACTCCGTGTTATTGTCCACGTCACTCTGAGAGCCGGCCGGCTGCAGAAGGTGTCAGCTGACGTTATCTGGGAGAAGAGCGCCCCCTCTAGGACAAGAAGAACCAAAGCATTCACACTATTTACTCCTTAATGTGGTTGTGAACGGAACGAGAACCTGAAACCAGTGTCATGAAAAAATGTATGAAATAATAATATTTAAACATTTTATATATATATATATAAATTGTAATTCTACAATATATGATTACAATGAGGACATGCTGAAGATTCCACTCACATGCACACACCACCATGACAACTGGACACAATACAACATACACATACACAACAAATGATGTAATAAATGATAAAATAAATAAACAATTGTGTCAGTTATGGTGGACTTTTATTTATCCATAGTGTATTTTGCTCCAAGGAAATACACACATCTTTAAACTGCATCCAACAAAACTGGGTTAAATATAAAACTATGCATTGATACATTTCATTTTGTCCCTTACAACTCTCCGTAGACCGAAGCTGCATGTATCATCATCATGTGTCAACCAAACGAACGTGCACCTGAGGATGTGAGGTGTGTTTGTGTGTAAATATGTCAAAAGGTCTGTTTGCAAATGTACAGATTTAACATTGCATGAGTGTGTGTGTGAGTGAGTGTGTGTGTGTGTGTGTGTGTGTGTGTGAGTGTGTGTGTGTGTGAGTGAGTGTGTGAGTGAGTGAGTGAGTGAGTGTGTGTGTGTGTGAGTGAGTGAGTGAGTGTGTGTGTGTGTGAGGAGGAGGAGCCTAGCAGCAGGTCAAGAGTTCAAAGACGACAGTGAGAGTTTATTGTTTCAGTGACATTTGAACAACAATCCTGTGAGATGAGATCTGATGTCTGGTGGGGTGCACCTCTGTTGTCTTGTTAGTTGAAGCAGTAAGCAGCTCTTGTGGTCGTTACCTTCACACCATTCCAGTACAAGTTCTGCTGGTTGCCTGGCAACGGCTCTCAGGAACTTTACTGTTTAGTACAAACAAGTTAAGAGAGGAGCACTCAGTACAGCGTGCATCTCCCGCTCCCCTCCCAAACAAAGACAAGTTCAATCTCACTCAACTGTCCCTCCAGGCTCCCTTACACTCAGGCTGGCAGGGAAGATGACACAAAGAGGATTTACTCATCTTCTATCGTGACTCATTTTAATTTAGGAACAGTTATTGCGCCATGACAAAGAACAAAGGGGCAGTAGGTGTTTGTTCTAGCCCGGCCGAGTGCCGGGGAGGCCTTTTGCTACTGAAGCAGTGTGTTTGTCACTGGTGGCCTCTGCCGGCCTGTCGAGAGGAGTTAGGAGTTAGGAGTGAGGAGTGAGGAGTCAATGACAGTAAAACACAGCCAATGAAATAGATTTAAAAAAGAATTGTGAATCACTGCAACCATACGCACACAGTCAGAAATGAGCACAAAAGATATCAGGCTGATTAGCCGTGGACAGACAGACAGATGCACACACACACACACACACGCACACACGCACACACACGCACACACACACACGCACACACACACACACACACACACACACGCACGCACACACAAGCACACACACACACACACACACACACACACATGAAAAACGCTTGACGTAGATCATTCGTGAGCTCAAAGATGGTGGTCGGTGGACTGTTATGCTAAGCTAACAGGCGGCTGGATGTAACGGGTTATATTCCGTCTTCCTGTGTTGAAGGAACAAAATACGCATCTTTCTCGAGATTTCAAACTTTTCCTCAGTGCACAGGGTTTGAGTAAGGACATGTTAGCTTAGCATTAAAAAAAATGAAACAGGTGGAACGGCTAGCCCGGTTTTGAACCAACAGTGTTGTTTTTTCTTTTGGGAGATTTATTTAAAAAAAGATGATCACATGACTTATCCGTGAACACAGATATGACACAGATATGAATCTCGCTGTAAGACGGAAAGCTAATGAGCATATTTCCCACAATGAGCCGTTCCTTTGAGAGGATGAAACAAGTCATGATCTGTGTGAATGCATGACCTGACAGAAAAACAACAAAGGAAGAGCGAAGTGTGGAGAGCCCAAGAGCCCAAGAGACCAAGAGCCCAAGAGCCCAAGAGCCCAAGAGCCCAAGAGCCGAAGAGCCGAAGAGCCGAAGAGACGAAGAGACGAAGAGACGAAGAGACGAAGAGACGAAGAGACGAGAGCGTCAGACGGAGAAAGTGAGACAAGAGAGGAATCAGCAGGTCAGAGGTCAGAGGTCAGAGAGCCTCTTTATGAGGAGGGGCGCGCTCTGACACCTTTGGCCTCTGGACTTCCCTCCCTAATAGAGAGAGTGACTAAATACACATTAAGACAATATGGACTCTGTGGCCTCCTGGCTCTAGTGTGCGTGTGTGTGTGTGTGTGTGTGCGTGTGTGTGTGTTTTCATGTTTCCTTTACAGTGTCTAACGCACACTGACACATCAAACAAAATCAGACAGAATCATCTTAAATTCCCGTATCACTTAGAAACCAACTGTGAAGTGGACAGAGGTCAGAGGTCACAGCAGATGGTGACGAGTCCTCGTGATGGTTTTTCAGCCACCAGATGGCGTCAGGGAGCAGGACGCAGGCGGAGGTCTGTCTTCTGGTCTCTTCTGTAGGGAGTGTGTGATGTGAGTCCATCATCAAGCTTCAGGCCTCTCGTCCGTCCTGATGGACAGAGCACTTCAACAGACCACACAATAGTTCATACCCGCGTAATGTAACAACAACTACATCGTTTCTGTCCGGTTGAGACTGTAAAGCGATGAAACCCTCGATAGGATTGTTTAAATGAACTCTATTCTGGTGGTGCTAGATGGACATGTAGACATGACAGAGTGTAAACAATAAATTACACAATGGCTGAATTCCATTGTCTCACTGTCATTAGGCCAGACAAAAAATATTAATCGTCAAAAGTCACAAAATTGATCAGAATTTTGTGACTTTGGACTGTTTTGCTCTTTTGTCAGACGAGTGAGAAACCCCACAAAACTCACATATTTATTTTACGACTTTGTCTTGTTGATTTGTAGATTTCTCCTAAATTCAGCAAACGTTACTTTAGATGATGGCTCATTTGCATAATGTAACATAACACTTCAGAAAACTTGTAATACAAAAAGCTCTTGTCTTAATGTAAGTAATCTGCCGGGGAGGTTTCATCCTAACATCTATTAGGCAACATATTTACCCTTCTGTGTCTCTTCTCAAGCGTATTTCCATTCACCTTTTTATGTTTATATTTTCTATAAAAATATCCTCCCTGATAAATATTGAGGCTGTACAGATGAAGACTAATTGTGCGCAGTGGAAAGAGGCAGCGAGTCTGTGCAGCGATGAGATCGTGAGCTCCCTCTTGGATTGACAAAGATCTGATCAAGAGAAGCAAGTGAGTCATTTCTCCACAGGACGAAACATATTCTCATACAATATGATATATGATATCTTACAAAAAGTTCCTCCTTCTTTGTTTTGTGCATTGTTCCTCAGAAAGTCAGCAACACGTGTCAATTTTTGCATACAATGTTTTAAAAAAAAACCCGTCCATCCTCACAGGAAACAACATAGTTAGGTTCAGGCAACAAAAGTACTTAAGTTAAGGAAAAGATCTTTCTTTGGGTTAAAATAAAGACAAAAGTGTCGTTATTGAAGTACGCAAGTTAAGAGACAAACGCATCAACGTAGACGTCTCCTGTCACACGGGGAACAGCTGCTGTTTATTGGACACATCCCACCCTGCGTGGGCTTTTGTGGTCTTTGGACTTCCTCAGTCATGATTAAATGGATAACATATGAAATGATTTCGTGGGATATCTACAAATTACACCGCGTTCTTTTTGGTAGCTTAGCTACGAATGCTAAATGAGAACAGCCTGGATAGTGCAGGTTCATAGTGTTGTTCATCTGTGCGAGACAAGTCTTCCATCTGAAAGTGATCTTGTTGTTCATTCACACTGTGTTGAAACCAGGCGGCAACCTCCGGTTCTGCTGAGTGAAGCCGATGCTTCATGTGTTAAAGCTGCATTCTCTCTAGTGTCCAGCAGGGGGCGACTCCTCTGGTTGTATAGAAGTCTATGAGAAAATGACTCTACTTCTCTCTTGATTTATTACCTCAGTAAACATTGTAAACATGAGTTTATGGTCTCAATCTCTAGTTTCAAGTCTTCTTCAATACAGCATGATGTTCATTTAGTACATTATGGTCCATTTAGAGTCAAACAGACTCGCCGGCAGTCCACAAAGCAATGGGTGACGTCTCGATGATACGTCCACTTCTTACGTGCAGTCTGTGGCTGAAACAGAAACGTCTTTCGCCATCAGCTTTAAAAAAAAAAAAACAGCTTTGGTTTGACACTGGTAATATTTCAACCTCATGTTATCGTTCACAGCGTTCACTCATGAATAGACACCGGTTCTAATGTTAGGACATGTACATTTGCTTGAATAGATTTTATGAAATAAATTTCCCACAATTGTCCAAACTCCGAGGCCGACCGTAAACCCACACGGTGCTACACATGCTACACGTTACTGAACAGGTGAGCACGTGAGCAGCTTTATACACTTATTAGAGAAAGATGTATTTCTAATGTATAAGTACACAAACATCTGACTTCAGTTTGATTCGCCGTCTATCTGTTTATGTTTCATTGTGACAGATGGAACTCATATGCAGGAATCATTTTCATTTTCTGTCGCGGTCAGATGACACGATCACCAACACACACAGCTTGCTGTGAACTCAGCTGTTCAACGGGAGCCAAGCTTCAGCCCACATGTCTGACCCGAACCCAGAAAGAATAACTCATCCAGGGTTTTCATGGAGCGGAGAAGAGATCTCTCCACCACAGCCTACAATGAAGAATGTAACTCAACGTCTGTCACACACTTCTGTCTGGAGCGCTTTGAGTGCTGAAGTGGCCCTCGGTGCGTGAAGCAGCCTCGGTGCGTGAAGCAGCCTCGGTGCGTGCACGCAGCCTCGGTGCGTGCACGCAGCCTCGGTGCGTGCACGCAGCCTCGGTGCGTGCACGCAGCCTCGGTGCGTGCACGCAGCCTCGGTGCGTGAAGCAGCCTCGGTGCGTGAAGCAGCCTCGGTGCGTGCACGCAGCCTCGGTGCGTGCACGCAGCCTCGGTGCGTGAAGCAGCCTCGGTGCGTGCACGCAGCCTCGGTGCGTGAAGCAGCCTCGGTGCGTGAAGCAGCCTCGGTGCGTGCACGCAGCCTCGGTGCGTGCACGCAGCCTCGGTGCGTGCACGCAGCCTCGGTGCGTGAAGCAGCCTCGGTGCGTGCACGCAGCCTCGGTGCGTGAAGCAGCCTCGGTGCGTGAAGCAGCCTCGGTGCGTGCACGCAGCCTCGGTGCGTGAAGCAGCCTCGGTGCGTGAAGCAGCCTCGGTGCGTGAAGCAGCCTCGGTGCGTGAAGCAGCCTCGGTGCGTGAAGCAGCCTCGGTGCGTGCACGCAGCCTCGGTGCGTGAAGCAGCCTCGGTGCGTGAAGCAGCCTCGGTGCGTGAAGCAGCCTCGGTGCGTGAAGCAGCCTCGGTGCGTGAAGCAGCCTCGGTGCGTGAAGCAGCCTCGGTGCGTGAAGCAGCCTCGGTGCGTGAAGCAGCCTCGGTGCGTGAAGCAGCCTCGGTGCGTGAAGCAGCGATGTGAGTCACGGGATCGCTGGCGGTTGCGCAGTCATCGGCCTGTCGGGGTCCAGCTCACCCGATGACGAGACGTTTGCGAAGTAAACCTGAGCAGCAGAAGCATTTCGGTATCAAAAGGTTCATTTGTGAAGCGGTTGAAGCAGAAACGGTGGTACATCAGTTTGGGCTAATCTGTAAATTAATATAAATCGTTCCTCCGGTATTTGTTGTCCAAAGCTGCTTATGAAACCCCCCCCCCCCCCCCACACACACACACACACACATTGTTCCATTTCATTATCTCACCCTACAGTTCATGATACCACTGTTTGTAACGTTTTCGATGCCATATAATATCATATTTTAATGTTTGTATTGTTATTTGCAGTTCATTAAAAAGTGCTGTGACGTTTCCTTTGTCTTCTGCTTTTCACTCATTAAATCGAATAAACGCGCCGAACAAAGGTCGCTGGACCCAAACAGCCATCCGATGAACTGCACAAGCCCAGTGTCTGTTACTGTGACCCACCGGCTGAAGGATGCAACAAGTGAGGTGAAATCAATCTGTTGTTATGGAAACAAGGCGTATGGTGCAGGCTTTGCATTCCATCTCAGCAGCACCTTTAACGCATCCGTCCTCACTCCTCTGTCCGTGTTCCTCACAATGCAGAGCCTGAAGAGGAAAGTGTTTCACTGTAACTTCACAAAGAGAGAGAGAAGAGGAGAAAGGAAGGGAACGCAGGGAAGCAACGTGCTAGTCGTGAAGGACTGGGTGAGAAAAACAGAGAGGGAGGAGATGAGGGAGTAATGATGGAGGGATGAAGGGAGAAAGGGGAGGGAGGTGTAAGGAAAGCAGATGGATGATGCTATTGGACAGTATTTCATGTCCGACTGTGCCGCCTGCCACTGGGCACGCAGCAGGGTGTGTGTGTGTGTGTGTGTGTGTGTGCTCATTCACATGGTTGTCTTTGTGTTTCAGATGGAGAAGCGTGTGCATGTGTGTAGGCAAGCACACGTGTTACCCTTGGGTTACAAAATCACCGCGTGTGTGTGTGTGTGTGCTCACTGTGAGATTAATTCAGCCCAATTAATTAGGTCGAGATTGAAAATGAGACGAGGATACAGCTGAGCTCATCCCCCCTCCTTCCTTCTCCTCCTTCTCCGACTCCCTCCTTCTTTCTCTCCATCTCTGCCTCCACACCTCCCTCCCTCCTTCTTTCTCTCCATCCCTGCATCCACACCTCCCTCCCTTCCTCCTGCACTTATTTTCCCCTGCTCATTTGAATCCATCTCGTTTAGCCTTTCCACCGTGTATATTTTGCGCAACGCACACGTTTGCCACCCCAGGGTTCCACACACACACGCACGCACGCACGCACGCACGCACGCACGCACGCACACACAGATGGTTGGTGTAATTACAAGCCCTTTTTGTAAAGAAGCTGTCTTCAGAGGATGACATGCAGAGAGAGAACAGATGTGTTGGGTCTGTGTTAATGCGCGAGAGCCAGATGAAGTGTTTAACTGTGACCTTTTCCAAGAAGGGAGATGGGCCACTTTAACCCTGATGTATCAGCGGTGTGTGTGTGTGTGTGTGTGGAGGATGGTCTCTCTCTCTCTCTCTCTCTCTCTCTCTCTCTCTCTCTCTCTCTCTGCAGGGTGACACAAAGAGCGCTCATTGGTCCTCGGTCTGTTGAGCAACTCAATTATTCCCGTTAATACCAGTAACACCATGACACCTCAGAATCCTATTAAAACACACACACACACACACACACACACACGATGTTTTTATCACTTTAGAGGATATTACATTGACTCATCCAGACCTACCTGAACCATAACCGCTCTATTGACTCAACCTAACCCTTACACTCGGGGTTTTGTCTACAAAAAGGAAGGCGGGTCCCCAAAATATGAATGTTTAAAGACATTAATGTCCCCACAATATCAGTATTACATGCATCTGCATCTGCACACACAAACACACACACTCACATGTTATATGAGCATGTGCGCACGTGCATAAACACGGAGACAAGTTCACCATATGTGCACATGATCACCATTAAAGAGAAAGCTGAAGAAAGCAAACACTTTTTTACTCTTTTGTTTTTATAATGTGTTCATTAGCTGAATATAATAAAGAAAATTGTTAAAACAAATTCAAAATCTTGCTAAATTGAGTTGAAATCAGTTTTGAGACTGACTGCAGTCCTCTTGTGAATTTCAGGATCACGAGATGAGTTAAAGTGATGCGTTGGGCTGCTGCCTGGCTGAGTGTGAGTCGTTACGGAGAGGCGACTGTATGTTCCAGTGGTGGGCCGTCAGGCCTTGAAGGCCTTCTCTGCTGGCATACACAGAATCACAAAGTTATAGCTATTTTATAATTTAATAATTTTTCTTAAATACACTACATGTATTATAATTGCTAAAAATATTTTCCCCATTATCTTATTTTCTCATTGCACAGCTACTGTCTTCCTCAGTTGCTCTGCTTCCAGTGCAGCTTGTTTTAAGTAGAGCTTTTATCCAATCAGATCTCACCTCTGTGTCTCTAGGTAAGAACAGAGCAGAGGCCTGCAGACTCACAAGTGCATCCCTTTGCAGTTTAAGTGAATGGGGACGATATTGTTGATTGTCATAGTGTTTAACCAATCAGATCTTTAGTTTGACATGTTGGGCGTATTCTTTGACGTGTCAGAGCTGCTAGCTGGCCTACAAGTACGTGATTGGTCAGTGGGCTAGCCTGACGTGTTGGGCGGTGACAATCCCAAAATCTGCTGCCTCTGTGGAGCGGACATTTTTATCCCTCAAACGCATTAAAACCTATTCAAGAAATACAACTGGGGAGGCTCCATGTCTTCACTGGCGTCCATGAATGGAGAAGGACTTCTTACTGGAACTAAAACACACGGATGTACTGAACAACTGTGAGATTAAACTCTTTGTTAACAAAGAAAGGAGGATGGACTTTGTCTTTAAATAGTGAACAGCAGCTCTGGTAAGTTAAATGCTCTTGTTCCTACATCTGCAGTAGCTTTAATATGCTTGTTTATATATTATTATTTGTACAACTTGTTTTTATGAAGATGGATTTTTGTTGGGTTTTATATGTGATAGGAACTATTGTTACATCCAATGTTGCTCTGGGGACATATTTAGCAGGTGCCAGTGTTGCCAACTTGGCGACTCTCTCGCTAAATCTGGTGACTTTCCAAACCCTCATGGAGACGTTTTTTGTCAAAAGCTGCTAGTGACAAATCTAGCGACTTGTTCTGGTGTTGGAGACTTTTCTGGTGTTGTGACTCTGACGTTAAAGTACGTTCTGCACTGTGGTGAACGAGCAGCGGTGCTGCCGTGAGCCCCAAAGCACTCACAGGTTACTCTCACAGCAGCCTCGTGCAGCAGTCCCAGCTGCAGTCAGAGCAGAGAGGAGACACACTCGGTGTATTCATGTATCTGCACTCTGCAGTTAGTGTATTTATAGGTGTTGAGTTTCATTTTTACACGAAACAAAAAATAACCGTCGCTGTGTTTCAGCTGCAGGACAGCAGTGAAGGCCCAGGTATGAAATGCACGGCCCGCCATTGCTATGTTCCGAAGGGGGCTCTCCTTGACGGGTTTAATCCTGCAGACATGAAAGGTGGGATGAATTTTCATGGACGATGGCAGGCGAAGACGGACAGCAGCAGGATTGATGATTCGAGAAACAGGGAAAGGGCCCACGAAGCGAGGAGCCAATTTCTTGGATTCCACTCTGAGGGGAAGGTCCCGCGTAGACAGCCAGACACGTTGTCTTATAAGGGAGCAGCTTTCCTTTCTCAGGGACAATTGTTGCTCAAAAGGTCCAAAGTTTCACTTAGAGTCTCCGTGTGGTTCTTACTTTTCCTCTCTTTGGATTTCACATCCTTCGTATATTCATGATCTTTGAACTAAACTACTAAGAAGATAATATACCTGTACAGAGTCAACCTCAGACATGCTTACTGTTGGTCAATCCGGGGTCGAGCTTCACCTTAATCACCAGAGTATGAATGTTGCTTTTGCTGCATACATGTTTGTCTGTGTGGTTCAGGTCAAAGGGTCGGCCGGAGGGGAAGGGAGGAAGACGAGGGGGGCTGGGGGAGGAGGGATCCCTGTGGAGGAGGACAGGATGGATGGATGGCTGGATCGCACGCCACAGAGAGGAGGGAGGGAGGACAAATGGAAGGAGGCGAAGGAACGCAAGACAGCGACGGAATGAATGGGAGGCTGTGTGTGTGTGTGTGTGTGTGTGTGTGGTAGAGGGTACAGTCCGGTTCCCAAGCCATAAAACTTGTAGAGGATGTTGCCATTCGTACACATACACACACGAAGACGCACACATTGAGGCTCAACAAGTAGAAGGAAGACAGACGTAGGACTGAGGGTGGATGAAGTGCCAGTGGCTGCTCTTCATCGTCCCTGTGGAGAGAGCGCATCAGGCCCAGAGAAGAAACGCTAACGCTCCACCTAGCGTCTTCTTCAGAGCGCTCCAACTCTTAGTTGTGTGTATTTAGGTTATCGTGCTGCTTTAGCTGCTGTATTGCAGCTATAGCTGCTTTTTTGTGCAACCGTTTCAAGCGCTTATGGTTCAACATCTCTTCGTTTCAGAAAGGTGATGGGAGCGGTGGTTTTTATATGAAGTGCTGGTTGCTACGCTACACGGACTCTCAGCCTTAAATAACCAGCCTCATATTTAGACCTATTAAGAGTTTTTGCATGCAAGTGTTGTATCATAAATGTCCCGATGTAATCTATAATAAGTAAAGAAAGCCATGCAGGTAGCATGAGCAGTCATAATCCAGGCGTCATTACATGATCAGGATTGTTATTACTCCAATAAACCATCTGCGTCAGTGGTGTACAGCAGCATAGTTTTATATAAGATGGAGAAGGTCGGCATTGGGAGGATGGACGGGTCGAACAAACAGGACTTTCAACCACGAAGACGCAGTCGTGTCTCTTGTGAAGCCATGTTGACTCACCTTACTTTAGCTCCGTTGCTTATGCACTTCACCAACAACAGTTATGTAACAATCATACTTATTTGAACCCAAACCTCCATCTTTCCCTAAACCTCACCAAGTACTCTTGTTGCATCAGTAAACCTAAAACACAAATGAACCTACTTCATGCATGCAGCAGGCGGAGGCTGTACTGTCCTGTGAACCTTCAGACACTATGCATGCAACAAGTGGGAACTGACCCGCTGTCCATGACACTCGAGGGTACCTCGAGCGTCATACTTTGAAAAGTGGGCAGAAACAAGAGTCGTTATCTTTTGGGAAGAAAGACCCAGAATATGTACCTGACATTCAGAATGAAAGCGATGTATTGGAATTGTGTAAAACCCATTTTAAAAATGCAGTTACATTTTCTGCTGCTTTTAATCGGCATGAGAGCTAAAGTAAAGCAAATACTAATAACTTTCAGAGATCGTTTACCGTAAGCAGCTCTCTACATGCAGATCCGGTGTTATTTCAATGAATGTAAAATATAACTTAACCCTGCCTTTCAGTTCATTGTTTACCATTGATAATGTGCGTTTCCATGGATGTGTGACGTCAGAAAACTGCGCCTTTGTGAAGTGGATATAAGTGAATTTGCCCCAAAATTCTCAAGTAGGCGTTCCATTGGACTTCTTCCCATCAGGAGGTTGGAGATGTTGGAGATGTTTGAGTTTCAGGTTGTGTGGGAGCAGCAGCAGCAGCTTCAGAGCCACATATTTAGGGAAAGACCAAAAACAGAGCTGCATCATATCATTTATAGAATGAATCAAATGGCCCCGTTGGTAGCTGTCTGAAGACGAGGGTTGGTAGTTGTAATCAGATATACAGTATGAGGCTGGGGAAGACTCTGGTGTATTGATATGGACAGCCTTAGATCTTGGTAATGTTGCTGTTCTGGATGTCGGCACTTTGGTTTAGTTTTGTCTGAAGTTTGCATGGTAGAGCCTCAGTTCCCTTCCTGTTGGTGTTGTGTGCTGAGGGACCAACACACTGTTAGAAGTGTTCAGCAGTGGGCCGTTCTTTCTGTCCCACTGTTTTGCTCTGTGCTTAACCCTTAACCCTCAGACCCCCTTCAGGTCTTGATGGTCTCACATGTGAGGAGGGCAGACCGGCCGGAAGAACGGGGGATGAGACAAGGCTCTCTGGACAGCTCACCTGGACTGATTGACTTCAGCGGATAAGCCTGTATCCGGTCCTCACTAATGATCCTCTTCAACTCTCTGCAGTTTCCAAACCATAGATGTCTGTCCTTGCAGTCCTATTGTCTCGATATTATAGTATTATGTGAATGGGACCGACAACGTGGTGGTGGACGCTCCCTAGCCTCTTAAATAGCTTCCTGCGTTCTACTACTTCACTTTCTCTGACCAAATGCAAACTCGTCCAAATTCAATCACAGAAAAATACAATGCCAACACTTCTGTCCTGGCGACTGGGTTGATCAAGATCCAGGTCACGACATTAACAAATTCAAGCAGATGATGCAGCAGACAGTCATTTATCTAGAATATAGAGAGCAAGCCCTCGAACATTTACTCTCCATTGAGTTATACCTACTAACAGAAGATCAGCTAAGCAGGAGGCCACGCCAGGACTTCAGCTGAGATGTGCTGATTCTCATGTTCCCTCTCAATGTTGCATGTTAGGAACTGAAACAGCGCCGACATCAGTTTGACTAATGTCCGAATGATAATGCGATACTTTAATGTCACCCAACGGAGAACCTGTCTTCTCTTCCGTGAACAAAAGGTGAATGAGTGACAGAGACAGAAGACAGAGGGAGAGACAGAAGCTGGAAGACGTCAAATACAGAGCGAAAGTACGAACAGAGACAGATGGATGTACGCTCGCGGAGTCAGTGGCGAGTGTTTGTACGATGCTCGCAGTGTGAAACATAGTAGCTGGTGTCTGAGCGGGAGGAGAATTATTGTCACGGAAACGACCTCGCTGACACCTCAACTCTGACCTCTGCGACCCCTGGGAGGAGCGGGGGGCTAAGGAGGATATGCCTGTTTCCCAGAGAGACAGTTACAGCACAGCAGGAGCTAAGAATAGTCATTCACACACACACACACACACACACACACACACACACACACACACACACACACACACACAGGAACATGCCAGGGAATAGTGCATACACATACATAATGCATAAGAAAACACATTTAACATCCACTCCTTGGGAACTGCTGGTGATGAGGAATGTTCACTTTGCTTTGCTGCCTTACTTGTGTGTGCAAATGTGTTTTCACTACTTTGTCAGATGAAAATGCCCTCATAGGGAGACAAAGTACTTACAGTTGTGACTGTTTTGTTAACCTTCAGTACAAGGATTACTTCAAGTGTTAAAATTAGAAGAATAGTGGCATTGGAAAGAAAGACACTGCTTTGGATGATGGTCAGCTGCACAAGAGGGCATGCAGGCAGAACGAGAGGTTCCTTCTCCATGGACGGATGGAGGGTAAGTAAGACAGAGTTATGCTCTATTTCTAAAGGACAACGAGGTCCCCATAATCAGAGACGAGAAATAGTTTTCATCTGGGGCCCATTCAGTGGCTCACTTTCTTACATTGTTGTTAAATATGTCATCCATCCATCCATGGATCCCATTCATTCATCCATCCATCTATCCATCCACCCACCCATCCATTCGTTCATCGATCTGTGCATCCATCCCTCCCTCCATCCCTCCCGCCATCCCTCCCTCCCTCCAGCCATCTGTCCATCCATCCATCCCTCCATCTCTCCACCCATCCGTCCATCTGTCCATCCCTCCATCCATCCATCATCCATCAATGCATCCCTCCATCGGTCCATCCATCCATCCATCCATCCATCAATCCATCAATCCATCCATCCATTCATCAATCCATCAATCCATCAATCCATCAAGCCATCAAACCTTCCATCCATCAATCCTTCCATCCATCCATCCATCCATCCATTCATCAATCCATCAATCCATCAATCCTTCCATCCATCAATCCTTCCATCCATCAATCCATCCATCCATCCATTCATCAATCCATCAATCCTTCCATCCATCCATCCATCCATCCATTCATCAATCCATCAATCCATCAATCCTTCCATCCATCAATCCTTCCATCCATCAATCCATCCATCCATCCATTCATCAATCCATCAATCCATCAATCCTTCCATCCATCAATCCTTCCATCCATCCATCCATCCATCCATCCATCCATTCATCAATCCATCAATCCATCAATCCTTCCATCCATCAATCCTTCCATCCATCCATCCATCCATCAATCCATCAATCCATCAATCCATCAATCCATCCATCCTTCCATCAACCCTTCCATCCATCAATCCTTCCATCCATCAATCCTTCCCGGCCTTAGGCACCTCCGGGACACTCGGAGCACAATTGAATTGGAGAGAAGGATAAAAATGGCCCTTTTTGGCCTCGACCTAACGGGCAGAAGGAGTGCCGCTAAAAATCGGGAGGGGGCGTAGTCCCGTAGGGCAGGGTGGCAGGTCTCAGGTGGGCGAACGGCGTTCCCTTGGGACCTCCGGTCACCGAGTTATGATTTTCCAAAGTTTTTGACCAGTTTGCCCGTATGGCCCTTTATGTTTTGCGACCACCAGAGGGCGCCAGTCCAAAACCCGCTCGGGAACAAAACTGCCATTCGGGTCGGGCAGTTTGGCCTACAAAGGGCCATGAGGGGAAATGTCCCCGAAATGGCAGAATACGCCCCATGTCACCGGGGACGCTAAGGGCCATTTGGGGGGCCGAATGAGTCAAATCGGGCCATTTGGGGGGCCGAATCGGACGAATAGGGCCATTTGGGGGGCCGAATCGGACGGAAAGGGCCATTTGATGGCCACCTCCGAGGACTTCAGGTTTGACATTTTAAACTGCCATATCTCTTCAACCCTTCAATATCTCGCCCTCAAACGTAGATATCTTGGATCAGCGTTAAATTGTACCGGAACAATGTTTCTGGGACAAAAGTTGCCATTCGGGCAGTATGGTGTTGGGTGACATGAAATGCCATTCGGGTCAATATGTGCCATTGGCATCTTCACCATATATGGTGCAATTTGATCTAAATGTTCTACAGCCACCAAATTTGGTACACAGGGTCTGTGGCTTCATAGGAACACACACACCAAGTTGTGTGGGGCTAGCCCCTCAAATTTTGGTATCTCAGGCAAAGTGAGGCAATGTCATTGAATTTGCCCAAAAATCAAAGTCATCCGATTTTCTTGAAACTTTGCACACCTGTTTGGCTGTTCCCAGGTATGCCCCCTCATAAGTTTCAACCTCCTAGCCCAAAGCCTACTCTAAATACTCTGATATCTGAAAAAGTGTCATTCCAACTACATTTGATAGGGCTCTCGTTTCTGCCAAAAATCCCAACCCAAGTGGCACTAATCGTCCTGGGGTTCCCAAAAGCCTGTAGGGACACTTTATGCCATTCGGGTTTGGATTTGTGGGACTTGTGACCTACATGAGAGCCCCATCATATGTAGTCGGAACGGCCCTTTTTCTTCACCATATATGGTGTAATTTGATCTAAATGTGCTACAGCCACCACATTTGGTACACACAGTCTGTGGCTTCATATGAACACACAAACCAAGTTTGGTGGGGCTAGCCCCTCAAATTGTGAAACTTTGGTATCTCAGGCAAAGTGAGGCAATGTCATTGAATTTGCCCAAAAATCAAAGTCATCCGATTTGCTTGAAACTTTGCACACCTGTTTGGCTGTTCCCAGGTATGCTCCCTCATAAGTTTCAACCTCCTAGCCCAGATCCTACTGTAGATATTGTTTGGGAGGACTGGGAACAGAAGGGCCGATCGGGTTGGGATTTTTGGACTAAACGAGACCCCAGTCAAGTGTAGGTGAAATGTCCCTTTCTGAGTCATAAGGATAAGCTCCCAAATGGCACTAATTGTGGGACATGCGGCCTACATGAGAGCCCCATCAAATGTAGTCGGAACGGCCCTTTTACAAAGACAAATACCCTTATAACTGGAAAAGTGTCATTCCAACTACATTTGATGGGGCTCTCGTTTATGCCAAAAATCCCAACCCGAATGGCACTAATCGTCCCGGGGTTCCCCAAAGCCTGTAGGGACACTTTATGCCATTCGGGTTTGGATTTGTGGGACTTGTGGCCTACATGAGAGCCCCATCATATGTAGTCGGAACGGCCCTTTTTCTTCACCATATATGGTGCAATTTTATCTAAATGTGCTACAGCCACCAAACTTGGTACACACAGTCTGTGGCTTCATATGAACACACAGACAAAGTTTAGTGGGGCTAGCCCCTCAAATTGTGAAATTTTGGTATCTCAGGCAAAGTGAGGCAATGTCATTGAATTTGCCAAAAAATCAAAGTCATCTGATTTGCTTGAAACTTTGCACACCTGATTGGCTGTTCCCAGGTATGCCCCATCATAACTTTCAGCCTCCTAGCCCAGAGCCTACTCTAGATATTGTTTGGGAGGACCGGGAACAGAAGGGCTGATCGGGTTGGGATTTTTGGACAAAACGAGACCCCAGTCAAGTGTAGGTGAAATGTCCCTTTCTGAGTCATAAGGATGATATGGCCTTCAACAGTCTTTTCTCTCAAAATGTACACTTTAATTCAAAGTAGAGATTTGATTCCTTTTCCTCTTTAAAGATGGGCTTGTGAATATGAATTCCCCCAAATTTAGCGGTCGTAGCTGCAAGTTAAGGTCCCCAAACATAGCCCCAAATGTCAAAATTGAGGCATATGACCTCATCTTTCGGCCTGTTTTGGCAAGTGAGAAACGGGCCACTAAATCGTAGTGAAAGGTTGAAACTGCCTGGTTTTTGCATAAATCAGTCGCCTGTGATAAGGTGATGCAGGATCTAAAGCGAGATATCTGTAGACCCTTGGGAAAGCTAACTTCCGGTAGCAGCATGCTAACGCCTTGAATCCAATTGAACCTTGAAGAAGGTCCTGTTTTGTCCATCATATGTGAATTTGATCAAAGAAGGCCATTTACAAGTGTTTGAAAATTGACCAATATTAAAAAGTGGTCAAAATCCAGATTTTACCAGTCTTTTCTCAAACTTTTTATACTTTAAAATGGGGTAGGGTTTTGAATCCTTTTCTCCTTCAAAGAGGGGCTCGTCACCATTACACACCTATAATCTGGGCCTCGTAGCTGCAAGTTAAGGTCCCCAAAAACAGCCACAAAGGGCTTAATTGGGGCCTTATTCACTTATTTTTTGGCATATGCAAGAATGGCCATCATTTCTCAAATATGGGTCCTAGAACCCCCAGATTGTGCACACACATTGTGGACTAGGCCTACAATAAAA